>JAQIWP010000419.1:0-26415 GCA_034695525.1 Euzetes globulus
ACACCATAAAGCCTTTTTTGAGAAAATGGTCAATTTCACTTATACCGGCATGCCGCACTATGTGAGGTAATACGGTATAATTTTAATTAATTAAGCCATTTGGCTAATTAATTAAATAGTAAAAATATACTAGCCGTAATACTTGCTAAATAATGTTACTAAAGTTGAGTCTTGTTCAGAGGTTAAAAGGGCTCCAAATAGCTTCCAATATTTCTCAACTAAGGTAAAATGTTTATAGCCTGTCTGGAATTCTAATAGGATTCATAATATCTTAACCATTTTATTATTCTTTAGTAGATAAGCTTAAACCCAAAACTATTCAAGCAAACATATGTTACTTTTCTAATAAGCAAATATCTTTTGGTTAGTTTTCTTGATGATATAATTTTTGAGGCATGCATTTCATCTTGTATTCAATTTTATTAAATGCCTTACTCATATCATTTGATACGCAATGAATGAATGTTTTATGTGTCAAGTCTTTTGCTTTGCAATAATGCTATTTCAAAAGAAATCTATTAGAAATCTTGGCAGTATAAGATAATGTCTAAAGAGACATTGTCCTGGTCTGTGAACTGAAAGAGTTATCTAGGAATAAAATAGATTTAAATATAAAAACGAATTAAGAGAATAAAAAATCAAAAAAGAGATTTAAATATAAAGTACTCAATTTTTTATTTTTAGCAGGCTCCATATAGAAGAGGACTTATGTTAAGACCTTTGTTTGTCCATCAAATTCTTTTACTTTCACAAAAATAAACTTTTACTAAATGAGTTTTATTTATATTCATTTTTCCTGTTGAGATTTATATGAAATAACACAAAATAATTCTAGAAATGTATAGTACAAATTTTACAAAATTTTAAAACAATAAGGAGCAAGTTCTCAGTTCGGTTTGAACCCTTTTATTATTTTTTAATATTTTTGTTTTTCAAAGAATATAATTACAAAACCAATAAAAAATTTATTGTAGTAATTTTCTCCAAATATTATAAAAAACGAAAATTATTGAATGAATATTATTTAAAATATTTTGAACGAAATAATTCGCTTGTGATCAGATCGGCTTTACAAGACTTGCCACAGAAATTTTGAAATAAACACTTTTTGTTTAATCCTTTGAAATGTACTTATAATTAATTTATGGATGATATTGAATCTGACCCGTCTCTCACTGTCCGTTCGCTTTATAGCTGTGGCTGAGGTCTGTTCACTCAGACCTCTGTGCTGATGAAGGAATGCTGTGAGCTTCCGAAACAAAATTTTGTCCACACAAATACTAATAATTAATATTTGTATTAATATTAGTTAATATCGCTGTTAGCGATTAAACAACAAGTTGTGCAAACTTATAAAATTGTGAGTTTTTTTCTTTCAATTAAAAATCACTTATTTATTTACTTTCAGTGTCAATTTTAATATGATATTCTTCGTCAAGAATATTTTTAAATATATAAACCATGAAAAGCATAATATTGACTCGAAAAACATGAGATTATAGAGAAGGTTAAAAAAACTATTAAGAATTTAAGCTCAGAATAATTAAACAAATATTTACTCACAATTCTGTGCCCAAAATTAGAAACAAAAGAGACTCAAAGTATTAAATTAGCAATAATTTGTTTAATGAAACTCATAATTTTTACAGCACTCATAGAGGAGAGGGTGAAGTCAAGAATCGCACAAAAACTCTAAAAACAATTGAATGGCAAACACTTGAGAACTAAGCACTTGAGACTTGTTTACAGCTAAGAATCAAAATGAACAGAATCTGAAATCTGTGTAAAAATTGATGGAAAATATCAGAATGACTTTAGCAAGCTATTAAAAGCCTTAATATTGTGAATATTGCCGGATAAAAATGATGTGTTTTATTGAAAAGCCAAAGTTTTTAGTGATTAAATTGATTCTGACTTTCCTTTATTTGATGGTTATTTGTATGTCTTTTGTTGACTTAATTTATTTTACGCCAAAACACAATTCATTGCCGTTTATGTCTGATTTTCCAACGAATTTTGTTTATTATTCAGCAATTGTTGTGTTTTTAGTAAATATTTTTGTGATTTTTATTGAAAGTTCAATTGTTTTGGTAATAACTACGAGTTTGACATCAGTTTTTGTGATATTGATTCCAGCGATGATCTTAGAAGTAATTCCCTGTTTAATGACTTATTTTAATTTACTTTTAATTATTATCGTTTCGATTGTATATATTGTGAAAATTCAGAGCAATGATTGTGCTATTAGTCTGGTATACAGCGACAGATCCCATACGACTAATGCCACGACAAGAGAAGACGAATTTGAGATTTCTGTTCAAAGATTTGCCAGTTTTTAAGTCAGTTTCCAAAGAATTTCTGTTTGTTTTTATAGGATTTCAATTCAAATACTCATTAAATGATTTGAAAGAAAAACATTTATTCTGTTTAATGTTTAAAAGCCTTTTGTTTTATTTGAAAAATGTGTTTCTGTTAACTCTTGTTTTGCTAGAATACAAATGCCGTTTCAGTTATTTAAATGATTATAACAATAATAAAACAGAAGCCTTTAGATGACTGGCCGACAAAAATAAGTAAAACTCTCAGACATTGAGATTAAAATAAAATTCGTCTTAATTTGAAGCCAAATATCATTTTATTCTAAATATAACTTTTATGTCTTGTCTTATGTATTTTGGTATCTGTCAATCAGTACGCATGAGTTGAGGATAGGTTCAATATGATTGACTTTTCTTATTGCATTAAGCCTTTCTATAACTGAATGTTTTGTACGTACTGATTGAGTGGACAGCATATTAACAGAATTTTCAGAGCAGATGTGAATTTCTTATCAAAAACAGAATTATTTCTTGTGTTGAATGAAAGCTTCAACTGAAAGAATTTTTTGCAAGTATCAATTTAAGACATGTCTAATGAAAATGAAAAAACATTGGTTCAAATAATGATGGAATGTCTGAAAGTTGTGCTCATTTTCTTCAATTTAATAATAATTATAATCTGTTTAATAATAAGTTTAATCATTGGTCTATTGAAGGGTCAGGTATTCGACTGGCAGTCTAGAGATCAGGACAATAGTTACTTCATTACCGTTTCAGTCGCTCTACTAGTCATCTATTCGTGCAATCATTTGATTGCAATCTATGCCATCACCAAATACATGATCAAACACCTGATCGTAACCACTATTATTACCACTATTTGTGTATTGATTTTGATTTTCAAGCTCTCGACAAATCTGTTCCTAATATTATTGTTTGAAATTAATTTATCGATTGTTTACGCGATTCTTATAAAAAATAATTTGCATAAAAAATGTGTTTCACAACAACTTCACCACTACTTCACGAGTAGTGCCCCTGATAGCTATTCCAATAGAAATTCTGTGCATTTTTCGAATCAAATTCAGCGTCCATTTGAACAAATGTGATGAAGAACTCTGCTCTGGTCGGGTCCGGTCTCTAACATTTTGGAACAAATAAAGGATCAAATAAATTTATTTTTATCACCTTTTACACAATATTCTTAAGTATTTTTGACGTAATTTTAAATTATTCATAGAATTGTGTCGTTTTAATTGATTTTTGATTATTAATGCAATTAATGTTATTAATGACAATTTTATTAATGAATAGTTCTGTTCTTTTGCACACATTTTAGCGCTAATTCTAAGAGCTTTATATATTATATATTCTTATTATATAAGAACTAGGTTTTTTGCCTGATTGCTATTTTTTAGCCTAAAAGACTATAAAATATGAGTTAACAGTTTCATTTTTATCGCATATATTTTCAATATTCAGCCAAATAAATATAGTTTTCACCATGACAAACTTGTGATCTTTGCTAATTTTCAAGATATTCATCATATGTAAAACCAGAAAACTTGTCAAAACCAAACCCCTTACATATTCTCGGCGCAAATCTAAATTCCCAGTACTCTTAAATAATTTGAAAGCAAAAACAATTTTGGAGTCAATCCAAAAAACACACCAAAAATGATTGAAACACAAAAAACAGATACAGTTGAGTCAAATTAGATTTTAAAATAGACTTCGACTCAGCGTTTGTCTCACAATTCTCGTTATTCTTATGCATCACGACTTCAGGGAAAGACAAACCGTTAAAAAGATTTTATGTTAGAAAAGATTTACATTATTTTTGTGGAAAAGTGTAAAATTTTAATTAAAAATGACAATCGAAGTGAACATCAATTTTCAATGCGTTAAAAACATTTTAATTATCTTGCATTTGATAATTGTCCTGATATTGATAATCAATGTCTTCATTTCAATGCTATTATACGGACCAAAGTTGTCGACAATAATCGCATTTTATGACAGCTGTGAGAACCTGTGCTCAGACACTCGGGATATGAACGACTATATTTACAATGATTTGGCCTCGTTTATTGCCATAATCATTTTCTTCTCGGTCGTGGCCAATCACGTGATCGCCATGATTGGCGTTATCAGGGAGAATTTGAGTGTTTGCGTGATTACTGCTGTTATCAATGTAGTGATCACTTTATTCTTCATTAATTTGATAAAAACTAATCTATTTTTATGCCAATTATTTGTAATAATATTTTCAATTATTTTTATCGTTTTTATCAAAACAAATGCTAGACTTATGCCTAATAATAGTTTTAAAGGTAGTAGTAATAACAATACAGTAATTAATCATGTTAATTCTAACTTAGCTCCCATTGTATACTGTCCTCATCACAATGAAAGCTTATGTTAACACATAGTTCATATGATATCTATAAAATGTTATTGGTCAACTTTTTTCAAATATTTTGTAACAGACAAATGTGAATTTGTAACAGACTCATTTACTTTGAGTGAAATATTATGAAAATTTTCCATGTTAATATAGGCTTAATTTAAATGTATTGTTAAATCAATTTACTAAACAAACTTTCAATCACAAGCGAAAGGACAAATAATTTAAAATTCTTGGGCAGTTCTTTCACCCTGGAATCTTCCAATTTAGCTTAACAATAGAAAATATTTTTGCAGTTATTTTGAATTGGTTTTAAACAAGTTAAATAGTTAACAGTTACTTGTTGATTGCATAATATCATTAATGGCATTTAATTAAACTTGATTCTTTGAAGTGAAATTTAAAAAAAAGTCAAATTTCTCTTACATTTGTGGCAAACAATCAGAGTAATTAAACAATATTTAGATAACTAGCAGCTGAACGTCTGGTTTTACAGTTACCTTGTCAGATTTAATTGTTATAATTATCCTTTATCTCGATCAACTTTTTAAGAATAATTTCAGTAAAGTTTGCTGAATGAACCAAACAATTTGAAACAATGCTGGTTAATTTTATAATTTGGATTGTAGTGATGTGCAATTTATGCTCAGGTAAGTTAATTACTTAAAATGATGTAAATTGATTTTATTCTTTTGAATGTAGTTACAAAAGGTGCTCTCACAACGGCTCAACTTGAGAAAAAAATAAATGGCAAAATCAAACTATTGCAAGAGCATTATGACCACGATATCGAACAATGTGAAAAACATTATCAAGAATTGAAAAGTAAGATATAGTTATAAAATGATGATTAAATGTTTTCGTTAAAACCACATCACATAATAAGCCTCAAAATAAGGGGGTGTACACGGTCCATGACCCTAAGGGGTATAGGGTGGGGATAATGACTCGTTTTCTGACAAAAATCAAAGGGGTATACTTAAAAAAATGGCGGATGGAAATTGCGACTGTAAACGCCCATTTTGTTCTTATATACGCTTATTTCCGGAATATTAAAGCGTTAATTAGTTAAATTAAGTTACAATTAAGCTATTATTCAAGTTACAATGCTAAATTTCTTAAATAAATGGACATTTTCGGTAATTTTACCGATTAAACTGAATTCAAACTGAATTAAAGGTAATTTAAGCTAAATTAAGCTTAATTTAACTGGATTTAGGCAAGAATAAGGAACAAAATGGCACTTCCGGTTGTACTTCCGGCCGCCATCTTGGAAGAATACCCTCCCTTAATACCCCTTAAGGTTTGAGAAAAAAATTCGCCATTTTACCCTCCCCTAATACCCCTCCCTTAGGTCTCGGACCTTCGCTACCCCTGGACAATGAATGTTCAATAATTCTTTCAAATATATCAAAAGTCAAGTTTAGCTAGACAAACTCATTAAAATTTATTTAAATGTCATTCTGTATCTTCAAGTTCACTATCTTTTAAACAAAACTCATGAAATATTTCTAATATTTAAATTATCCAGCTCAATCTTCTAAAACGACGACTGCTTTTATGAAAGACATGAAAATGTTGGCTGCTTATGTCCAAGAGCAACAATTGGAAATCAATGGTTTAAAAGATCAATTGAAAAAAGAAGACGAAAAGATC
Source organism: Euzetes globulus (assembly GCA_034695525.1). NCBI lineage: Eukaryota > Metazoa > Arthropoda > Arachnida > Sarcoptiformes > Euzetidae > Euzetes > Euzetes globulus. The sequence continues at coordinate 6,382 of JAQIWP010000419.1, forward strand.
GAATCAGTAATTTCAGGAGAAATTCCGATCGGCTTTATATACACTGAACTTCCATTTCAATATCCACCTTCAAAGTTGTGGCCACACTTCAATTGGCGAGATATTACGTCCGAGTATGCAGGCTTATTTTTCCGCGCAGAGGGAGGCGGTTCAGCTCGATTTGGCGAAGCACAATCTGCCAATCAATCTTGGATTTCCAATGTTCATAGCACCAGTTATTATTATGATTCTTGGAAAGGCATTCATGGAACGGGTACCTATACTTTCCCTTTAGATGGAGGAGGCAAATGGTCTATGAATGTGAATCCCAGCGCCGGATTGATTAGAAATCTGAATTTATTTACAACTAGTGGTGAAAATAGACCTCGAAATACAGCCGTCAAAATCTGGGCTCGAGTAGGATGAGTCGGCTAACATTCTTTATCAAATTCTTTTATCTCATTCTATTTAAAAGAAAAATAATTATAATAAGGATTTGAATATTTCAATAACTTTTAAAACACATTTTTAAACATTTTGAATCAATTATTAAGTTTTTAGTTATTTAGAGATTATATTTAATATTATTATATAATTAAGATTATTATAATAAAAGAAATAAGAAATTAGTTTTATTCCGTGCTTTCCTACAATCAATTATTGCTTTTAATTATCTTTAATTTGACGTCAGAATCAATACTCGAAATGCAGTTTTTCCACAAGTTAGAGATCTTTAATAAGAATTCATTTAGATACCAAAAAATAGTCTTATTCAATTGCTTATACAGTTGTAGTACAGATTAAGTGAATATTAAGAAGCAAAACAAAATCGATAATTATCTAATAGTTGCTGGGTAGTTTAAACAATCAGCTAAAATGAAATTGATTGAAAAACTCAACGATTTAATTAAATTAAAAGCGATTCCTATCGATGATTATTTGATAAAAATTCAGTTCATTAGTGCAAACTTAAATCAATTTGAAGTAAACGATGAAATCCGAATCAAAACAAAGGTATTCTGGTTCTCACTATTCATCCAAATATTGAATGTTTTCCGAAATTTGTTGTATATATTTCTGCCGAACGATGAAAATATTTTGAAATATTCTGGAGATTTGACTCAATATTTTGTAACAAAAAGGCACTTCATTTTGATTCCTTTCTTATCATTTTCATTATTGGCCACTTCAATGCAACTCTTGGTTCGCACATCCCCTTTGTCTCATCTCAAATGGTTTAATATTTTAGCTTATATCAAAGGGTTGCAACCAGGTCTATTTGAAAAGTTTGATGTCTCAGATTATCAATTGAAGAAAAGGCTGATCCGTAGATGTTTTTTGATTGTTTACTGTCTCCTATTAAATATGACGATAATGACAGCATTTTTTGCATTTTCTACTTTCTTATGGTTAGCGATCATGAATTATAACTTATTTGACTTTGTCTTTTTTGGTCTCTTTTGGATCATTATTGATACAGTTTGGTCATTTTATTGCTCAGGTGTTGGTACGGCTTCATTTTGTATCTATTTAATTGTTTGTTATTATTTGAAACTAAAAGTTAAGCACATTCTTCGGACTCTGAATGCATTGAATCATCTAAATTGTGTCTCAAACTCTTCAATATCTAACATTTCAGCTGACATTCATAACATTTGCGTGACTTTACATGAATTCAATAAGTTTTGGTCGAAATATATTATGATACTTCTGACCCTTTACATCTCAACCGACGCTTTTCTTTTATATGATTTCATTTATGAACCTTTGGATCCCATAACTCTGTCCGCAATTTCATTAATTTTGTTTGAAATATCGTTGATAATAATTATGGCGGTCTATAGCGGAGGTGCCCTTTCATCAAATTTGAATCAGTGTTACAATCAATTGTCTTCGCTTTATGTTCGCTCAAAAGATTCCAGAAATATTAAAATTCGCTATAAAGTAAGTTTAATTATTTATGACATTAATAAAAAAAATAAACAGATTTGTTTTTAAATCAACTAGCTCATCAACTGTATTGAAAGGCTCAACGGTTCGCTGGGTTTTAGCTGTTTGGATATCTTCGTCGTAACTCCAAAAAGTCTTTTCGATGTATGTTTTAAATGAAGATTATTTTAAGAGTAAAAGTTTTTGTTTCAGTGTTCGGTTGTGTTCATGACATTCTTCATTTTAATTGTGAATCTGACTGAAAATCAGGCATTCAAATGATGTTTGGTCTCTTTTGCCATTATGTTCAGTAAAGACTATCCCTATTCAATGGCTTTATAACGTCGTGCTCTTGGTTTGTGAAAGAAATAGTTGGGAAATAGTGAGAGGTTTATAAGTCAAAATTATCCCATTTGAAAATGCTTCATAGAATGTAAAAAGATCATTTTCAGCTAAATTATTTCACTGAGTTTTGTGTATTTGTTGTAAAACGATTGAAGAAAAATAATGAATATTATAAGCAGTTATCGATTTTTAGGCTAATTTTATTATTGTCGTAAAAATCCCAATCACTATACAATATTCGTGTAACAAATAAATAAAGAAATAATGAAATTGCATTTATATTGATTTTAATGTAATAAAAAGCCATTATTTTGCGAATGGACTCGCCTTTAATTGAATTAGGCTCATTAATGGATTTAAACAAGCAAGTTGACTGCATTAAAAAATATATATAATTAGTAAAAGTCAGATAATTATTTTGATCTGAATTTTGATGAAAATATGTTTATATTTAGTAATGTTTATGAACTCAATTATTTTTATTTAAAGTGGAAAATAATGTGAAAATTTAAATGCTTATATATTTTCTTATATCATATTATCTTAATATTAAACCTTAATTAAAGCCAATTTATTAAAGAAAGTAATTGTTATAGATAAGTCAATTATTCGTCAAAATTAAGATGGTTAATTTTGATTATTTAAGTAATAAAATGACTGAATTACTACCAATTGATTATTATTTGGTGAAAATTCAGTTCATTAGTGCAAAACTCAATTATTTTGAAGTCAGCGAAGAGATCAGAAAAAATACAAAATTATTCTGGTTTTCACTTTTTATACAACTATTAAATGTTTTCAGAAATATTTTATATATTTTACTCCCGAATGATGAAAATATTTTGAAATATTTCGGAGATTTGACTCAATATTTCATATCAAAACGAAAATATATTTTGATTCCGATGCTATCGATTTCTATTCTGACCACTTCTATGTTAATTATGATAAGAAGCGTACCTTTAAATCAACTCAAATGGTTCAAAGTCGTAGCGTTTGTCAAAGGCTTTCATAGAAAGTCGCCCGAAATGATTGGTCTCTTCGATCACAAACTCGTTAAGAAATTATTGCGAAGAAGTTTAATGTTTTTATATATCATTCTCTTAAATATGGGTCTAATGACAGCATTTATTGCATTTATCACTCAGTTATGGTTAGCGTTAATTAATTACAGTTTAATTGACTTTATATGCTATGGGATAATTTGGATAGGGTTAGGTTCTCTGTGGGCATTTTATTCTGCAGGTGTTGGCGCCTCTGCCTTTTGTATCTATCTTTTGGTCAGTTATTATTTGAAACTCAGAGTCAAACAAATTGTTCAATATTTGGATAATTTGAATGGAAAACAATTTGTATCAAAAGCTGCTCTCAATTACATTACTTTTGAATTTTATAGCATTTGTTTGACTACACATCAGTTCAATAAGTTTTGGTCGAAGTATATATTTCTAATTCTTGGTCTCTATATCCCAACGAATGCACTTCTTTTATATGATTTCATTTACGAGTCATTGGATGCGATAACTTTGTCGGCGATTTCGATAATTTTAATCGATATAACATTTATCGTATTGATGGTAGCATTCAGTGGAGCAACACTTTCCTCTCATTTTAATCAGTGTTATAACAAATTTTGTTCACTTTATGTTCGCTCTACTCATTCAGAATGTTCTAAAAATCTCTTGAAAGTAAGTTATTTTTTAATTCTAGTTGTTTAGATAATAATTGGTCTGAAACAGTTTTAAAGTTCAATTAACTTGTAATTTCCATATAATTATTCTTTTCTTTTGTTGCTAGCTCATCATTTGCTTTGAGAGGCTAAATGACCCTGTTGGCCTGAGCTGTTTGGATGTTTTTGTCTTAACTCCCAACAGTTTTCTCAATGTATGCTCTAATGAATAACGAAATCAATGCTCATTTTTCTTATCCTTCAGATTATTATCACCTTCTTTTCTTTCTTCATTCTGATCGTAAACCTCACTGAATATAAGTCTTTCCAATGAATCGATCGCTTATTCAATTGCTGACCAAATTTGAGACCTGAGAATATGTGCGCGTCTTAGCATTTATCGGGTAATTGAAGCCTATCGGATAAAGTCTATTGAATTCAACTCCCTATTATTGAATAGGTATATCAGCTGTTGTTCTGTCATCCGTCAGGATTAGTACTTATGAAAGACACGGTTTCTTTGATATTCGGTCTTTTCATTGAATTGACCTATTACATTTATGTATTACATGATTGATTCGTCTTATCATCTTCTTTATTGGCTGACATCCGCTAAAACTCTAATCATTAAAAGTCGTTAATTATTTTCTTTCTATGTCTAACAATCACTGAATAACTGAATTATCGATTCAATCTTTTCGTATCTTCAAAATCTCTTTTCACTATTCACTCAAAATAAATTGATAGCTTTCATAGAATTTTAAAAACACCCCTGGGCTCGAAAATTTACAAAATACCCATGAAATTTGAAAAATTGTAGAAAATTGTAGACAAATGCACAATACCCCATCATGATTAAATAGTTAATTCACATTTGGTCTTGTCATAAAGCATGTGTATTTTGTCAATTCATATATGTAATCTTATTTATATTTAAATTTTAATTGAAATAAATTAAACTAAATTTAGTAAAAAATAACTAACCCTTAAAATGCCTTTAATGGCAGCGCTTTTGTTTATTATTGCCTCTGATTTTTATGAGATATAAGACAAAAATCTGTCATTTACCACCAAATACTTGCTCTTGTCCTAGACCAGAAACAGTGTCCAATGATATTACAATATTTAAAATTTAAAAAATAACCTGGACTGATTATTGTGAATGACTTGAAAGAATGTCTGAATTATATTCGTCTAAAATACTTATTATTTTTGAAGGCAATTAGAGTTTTGGCTTCAATTAGTCTTTTTGAACATTCAATGGCTTCAAAGCTTATAACTTTAAACTAAGAATTAGTTTTTTTTATAAATTATAAAAAACTTATTTATTGAATATTTTTTAGTTTTCTATGGAGTTTTAAATTTGATCTTGTTGATAAACAATTTTGAAACTCATCGAAGCGTTTACCACGTTTTCAAAGTCTCTGAACTAAATTTAATTGAATATATTATATCAATCTCTGATTCAATCATTGTTTGGCATCAAAATGAAAGTCCAAAGATTGACATCTCCGACAAACAGACATCGATAGGCCTCCAGTCGTCAAGACTTGTATTTTTTTGAGAACACTTGTTCTCTTCGGGCACTTCTTCCTCAGAACATAATTATTATTAATTGAATATTTCTTTTTAGAAATAAATTTCCGAAATCCAAATGAAGTGTCTAATTATTTAATGGATATTGAAATTTTTTCCGGGAAATAACATTTTTTAACATTTTTTCGCAACTATTCTGAACTTTCAATCAATTTTTAAAGTAATTAAATGCGTGAAAATAGTTAATTAAAATTAATTCCGAGATAATTAAATTTTCTAGAAGTTAATTACCTCTAATTTCTTAAAGACAAATATCATATAAGTTATTACTTTGTGTTTAACGTAGAATTCATTATCATTTTCGGCTAAAATTAATTTTAAACTAAACTTAAATGGTTTGGTTTCTATATTAACCTTAAAATTGAGATTCAAATGATTCGAATGATTTATTTTTACTCTTTTTTTCTCTATTTTTTTCCTCTTCTGTTTGATTATGAAAATGATTTAAACCAAAAGCCATTAAAAAGTTCATTCAAATTATTGCCAATAATAGCGTTGATGATAGAAGTCTGACCGAAATCAGCGATAATATTTCCAATTACCAAACAAGGTGATCTCAAACTCGATTAAGTTTTATTAACTCCAATGTATAATAAGATTCAATTAAGCTGAGCTCAAATCCTAAATTGGGAAACAGTTGTCCACAAATGTGACATCTGTTCAATAAATTATTAGATTTTAGTTTGAAATATGGAGAAACCGTTCCCACTATTCCGTCGCCAACGAATTGGGAGGCAATTGTATGAAACGCTTTTAATACACTTTTTTATGTAATTTATTTTCGCATTTCTAATCATTTGAATTATTTTATTACAAGTTTTTCTTTTTTTATCCGATTTGTGGGAATCGTAAAAACGATGAAAAAATGAAATAAAAAATGGCTCGAAATTTATTGAGTTCTATAAATAATTGAAGAGCTATTAATATAACGATCCTGTCATTAATTCAATGAAAATTGCATTTAATTGAAGAATAATAAACTCATTTGTTCGCCAACACATTTAAACAACGGATAATTTGGCGAATAATAAACCACCGCTTCGTTTAATGATTACATTTAATGATAATATTAACAAACAATTGATTACAACCATTAAAACTATATTAAATTTTTCGTTAGTTTTCCTCATTTTTCTCATATGAATTATCTTTTCTTATTTCCGAGTGAATTGAAAATAAAATAATGAATAACTAATGAAAAGGAGAAAAACTAAAGTTTTATAAATAGAGCGGAATATAGAATAAAACATATTTCATGAAAAATAGTTATCAATAAATATATTCATATCTGTAATAAATGACAGAATGGGAAACCATTTTTGGGTTCAAAAGTAGAATAAAAACAAAACCAACTGATTGTTAATGCATTGGAAATCACACCACAACTTCAAAACTAAATCTAAACTTTAAGTTCAACTTTTCTTTCAGTTACTAAAGTGTATAACTAATTATGAATACTTTTATTCGTGTTTTCTATTCACATAAACATCAGAAACCAGTAAAAAGAGATTTTTTATATTGATTTACGCAAAATAGTTCTTATAGAGTGACAGATTAGCTCTTGTTCTGATTATTTTTCACTTTTCTTTTGTTTGTTCTTCAAAAACCTAATCTATATATAAGTTATGATTGCCTTCAGTCATAATAATGCTTTTTGTTGTCATCTACCAAATGCCGAGTTATTTGGACTCAATTCACTCGAAGCCAATAATAAATTAAGACATTTTCAATTGGAGTCCAATTGATAGCTATTTATTTAAAAAACAATTTTTCATCTCTTGTTCGCCAATTTTGGCTCTGAATTAAAAGCTTTTTGTGATTTGAATCAGTTTTATAAACAATTATAATTAGATATTTGGCAAAATATTAATATTTAGGAAATGTTTTAATATTTATTTTAGTACCCAACTATCTACTATTTCCAAAATTTTGACATGTTCATTTTTCAGCGTTAAATAGATGAACTGCAAAATCTTAAAGACATGATTGGAATAAATAACAAGTTGTCAATAAATATGATCATAACTTTTTTAGCCAAAAAATCTCTACAAAATCTTTTTTGATTAATTGAATTATTGATTCAAAAGAAATATTTTCACTCATTTTTATGCGAATCGACACAAAAAAATAGGTTTGTAATTAATTATCGGATAAAAGGTCAGAGAATTGCCGGCTTTTGATTGACTGTATCTGATCTCAGTTTAACAGTTAGTAGTGTTTAGTTTAATGTAATTATTTATAATTTAGACTCAAAATTAATAATTTTTGACAATTTGTCTCATAACCAATAAATCAATTTTAATTCTAGTCTTGGGTCAGACTTACATTCGATTTAATCTATAATATAACCGTTCATTCACTCAGTTTTGCCCCTTTTTTATTCATTTAAAACAATTTTTGTTTTCAAACCTTTTATCGAACATTTCATAGATTTTCAAACAAAACGAGTTAAGAAACAAAGAAATCTAAACGCGATTAACACAAATCGATTAGAAAATTAATAAAAAAGAACATTTTTATAATGAATGCCTTTATTTTTTATAATGTCTGTATTATTCACAACTTATGCTATTTTCAAAATTATTGATAACTTCGTTATTATTTATGTCTTCATTCAAAGCTTTCTCTTTTGTAAAGCAATTGATTTAACGATATTTAACAACAAAAAAATCAAGAATTGATTGTGTAAGTACAATTAATTTTAAGTATGAAAAGCATCGATCAGAATAGCAAATAAGTTTGAACTAAAATAATGAAAACAGCAATTCATCGGTCATTCAAAGGCTTTATTAACGACTTTGAAAGAAAAGTATTTTATTGGATAAAAACTCACTAAAACTATGAAAAAGAAGAGAAAATAATGGAAATAAAAGGAAAATAATGCTCTAATATTAATATTTTGAGTTCGGATAATAAACAGACATTAATACTAATAGTGAATAAAAAATAATTTTAATTTCTAATAATAGGGTCGACAATAAAATAATAACCGAATGGAAATAGTGGCCAAACAATGTTTCTATACTAATAGGCTCTATATTTCTTTACAAAATGAGCAATAAATTTATTTTATTGCAAGTGTTTGTTTTGTTTCCGAATAAAAGCTTAATAAATATCGCTTTTAATATTTGGGTTAAAATTTTATCAAAAAAAATATTTTTATATCTCACAAAACCAAACTATTAAAAAACTTAATTGTTTAATAATTGACTCTGCTTATAGCCTGATTGCTCTTGAATTTACCATACCCTTAATCTTAGTCTCTCCTCCCTTCCTCTCTTATTTTTACTTTTACCCCCTGAGCACCTCTGAAAGTTATAAATAAGTTGACCAAAAGAGGAAATTATTTAATAGGTCTTCAATTCATTTTTGAGTTTATTTTTGTGTAAATCGTAATTTTATTTTAATTTCTCAGATATTTACTTAAAAATAGGTTTGAATTTTCAGTTTAAGTGAAGTTTGTAGATATCGATTATCTTTATGAGAAATTTTAATTCCCAGAATAAACTGGTTAATAGATTTCACTTGAATGTTGAACTTTTTTAAATCACTTATTTATTGTTTAGTTAAGAGATTTGCAAATCGTTTTGACTATTTTTGAACTTTTTATATCACCTGAAAGTCGAGTTTCTTAAAGTCCGGGAATCCATCAAGTGAATTTACTATTTTTTTCAGGTTTAATTCGGAGACAAATGTGAGAAAAGCGATTTCTACTTAAAAAGCAACTAATCTCTAATCGAGTTGTTGTTAAAGTTTTGACATCAGATTCCCCGTCATTAATACCTGATTGACTTCTAAACCTCTGTTCACGATATTTCAGACATAACTTAAATTAGAAGAAAATGCAAAACAAAAAAAAATAAATGACTGGATAAAAACAAAATCAGTTATTCGCTGATTAGGTTTCAATATTAAATAAAAAAAAGTATTAAGAACTTGATATTTAAAAATTTATTTAAAGTGAATGAATCGACATTTCAAACTGAATTACTTTTGAGAGACATAACAGCTTTAAACACGATTTACTAAAGAGGAGTTGTCAGGCTATCAATGTATTTTTCAATATGCAAGACCAATTTCAGACATTTGAATAATAGATTATTGAACTCTACAATTGCTGTCATTTTTAGAATTAAACATTCAATCAACTTTCATCGTATATTCCTCCCTAAAAAGCTTGTAGCCGTTTGCGGTTAGTTATGCAGGTTAAAAGCCTTTCACAAAGTCATAATTTGAAGCTCAATCACTAAATAATAAAGCTAAATTGCTAAAATCTATCAATGAATGAGGAATTAAAAAATTGCTGCAAAATTTTATGAATTCAATGTGTTTGCAACCATTTCTAATTCCTCATTCATTGAACGATAAATGTATGTTGAATTCATTTAAATGCTATAAAAATTTGCCTGTATTAATTTTGGGATATTAAAATATTACATCTTGCTGTTCAAAAAATTTGTCGTTTATTATAATTAACTATTTAGTTATTAATTAACTTTTAAACAGAAATTTGAGAAAAATTTACAATATAATTTTGCTTGTTTTACTGCAAAATCTAAACAATTACTTTATGGTCTTTTTATTTAAATTAAGTTTAAATTTGTTTTTTTTTCGAAATTAAATATAGAAAATAAAATCGAGATTTTATTCAAAATTGTTGAATTCAAAACTTTGATGGCTATCAGTGAATAGAAAATAAGTTTATTTAAATTTTGTTGTTATTGTTTTTGTCATTAATAACACTTATCGAAGGAATTAATTATTTTATTTTTATTTTCCTGCAATTATGCAATATTTAAGTCGATTTAATAGCAGTCGTCTCTAAAAATACTTGTAATTCATATAAAAAGTCTTTTTGTTTACAAATCCTTTTATGAAAAGAAAGTTTTTATGAAAATAAAGTATAATTAATGACAATTGAAGATAATCTTGGCTAAATTCATGTCATTCACTGATTAGAAAGAGCTTGAAAAAAATAATAAAATTCTCTTTCCGTTCAATAATCCTGGAAATCAAATAAACCTATTTTTTGTTCTCTTTATCTCTTAAACAGGGCTGACCAAATGGGCTTGGCAATCAGTAAACTGAAATATGATAATTTTGGAAACTCGATCAATTTAAGGCTTGACGGACCCTTGAAAATGTGCTTTACCTTTTTTCCATCGTTCTGGGATTTAGAAAATAAAAATGAACTAAAACTGAGTTTCATTCAAAATTGACTAAAGCCCTTCTTAGGTGAACTTGGTAACAAAGCTTTAAATTAGAGAATATAAAAATACAATAAAAAATACATCAAATTTAATTCTTCTTAAATAAATATTCATTGGTTTCTATACATATATTTGTCACTAAAAATCGAATAATCTATGAAAAGGTTTTGAGAAAAACTTTATGAACTCTTTTTTAACTCTTTTGCTTTTTGTATTTCATTTATTTAAAAATTACAAAAATTTCCAAGTTTGATTCTTGTTTTTGTTCCTAATCCAAAGAATCTTTACTATAATATTTATTGACCAGGGTTGGCCAGAAAGGAGTATTTTCGGAATACCCGTCTCTAGGATTTTTTGGCCTTCCACCCCCCCCCCCGCCGGCGAGCGAAGCTAGTTGAAATTTTTTTGGTGAAATTTGGGAATTTTTGGTAATTTCCGCCAAAATGTAGACATTTTTAAATATGGAACCCAAAAATACCCTAGACTCCCTCCTAGTATTGCTTGGTTTGGCCATCTTTGCTAATAACTGATATCTGATTAATATTATTCTAATTGAATGCAAACCAAATTCTGATTTCTTATCGATTTTTGAACATAACTTTTTATATCAATCTTATGTCCGTCAGAATCTCATTAGAGAATTGAGTTCACATCTGATGAATATGAAAATACTTGCACTCAGACAGTGTGTCAAACGTTTTTATGCTTTTCATCCGCAACAAAATTTACCTGAATATTTATCCACAGATTCCATAGTTAAGGGAATAGCCAGAGTTCATCTAATTTTATTTTTCTGCCTTTTAATTAAAGCAATTTAATGAGTTTTTTCAACAATAATAGTAGACGTGAGACGGAGGCTATAATTTGTATCTTAATTATTGCTCAGATCCAATGAATTTAGATTGAGCATTTAGTTTATAAATAAATGCTAGCCTTTTGATTTCACCCCTTGGCTAACTCAACAAAATATTCTGGTTTAAAAGGAAAATTAAATGAAAACATCAAAACATTATGTGAGCTTTTAGTTTTGCATGATCAAAAAATATTTGGAAATCAAAACTGCAGTCAATTGATTAATACTTCAAAATTCTTCACAATAGCTGTCAGTCTTTAGAAATTGAAAACTTTATTAAATGTCTTAATCCTTTCAAATGGTAATCAATATATTGTGAAATATTCATTAAAAAAATTTAAATATCTTCTTTTGAATTTTTTATTTTAATATATTATAATTCATAATATTTCATAATTGATAAACAAAAAAGTATTTTATTTGAATTGATGAGATTTAACAAAAAAAGAGGAAAAAAGAAAAAAATCTATTTTCATATAAAATGCTATTAATTTTTATATAATATTGAATGTATTACATATAAAAATATTTGTTTTATTAAACAATTTTTATAATTTTGTCGTTTAACTGATTGAAAGGTTTGATATCCGGAATAATTGACAAATAATTGTCGAGAACCTCCTGATGTATAACCATTGATGTCATTCTAAATGATAGGTGTCATACATGAAGACTCAGACATTGAGAGCAATGGCTATTCAAAATCAAATAGTATGACATCAAACCTGTCGTCGTCTCTATCGAACTCTTGTGAGACAATATCCAGCTCTTCGGTGGCGATCTTCAGACTCTGTTCCGACTTTTCTAAATCCTTTTCCAAGAGTTGGATCCGGCGATGGAGTGCAGCCATTTCACCCTCGGCCTGAAATATCAATAATCTTTGTAAATGTTGTTTTCAACCAATTTAAAGCAAAATGAGAGCAATTATTTTGTTTATTATTGAGGAAACTATGGATTGTCAGATGGTCTTAAATTTCAAATACGAATCCCTGTTCTGTTTGTCAGATAACTTTTGAATTAATGTGAATTAAAAATAAAAAGTTTTTAAAGAAAACAGAGTCCATTTATTAGAATATTGATGTGAAACGAAATAATAAAGTGTAATATTATGCAAATCAATGTAAACTTAGATAACTTATCAGTTGATCTGATGGTCTCTCACAGTAACTGTTTGCTTGGTAACACAGTTACCTACCTGCTGTTGAACAACCTGTGGTGCCCATAGGCTTTGACCTTTTTATTTGATCTTTGAAATAATATATTTATATTCTAAATGAGTTTTACGTTTTGTAAAAGACAAGTCATTTCTCTGAATGTGTGCGCATTTCGATTGAATTATACGTTCATTTGCTTTGCATTCAATCCATGACTTAATATCTATGACTTAATTGTTATTACCTTTTGGTTCGGATTCCCAAACAAAATGTGAAAATCATTTTCAACTCTAATTTAATACATTTTTTCTTTCTGTCATATCATTTGGAAAACACATTAATTTTAGCCCATTTTCCCATTTGTTGGTCAATAAGTAAATGAACAGAAACTCCAATTTATTTTACTCTAATGAATGGCTTTATATAAATGTTAAGTCAGAAAAGAACTGCATTTGAGTTAACAGTTATGTCTTGACTTCAACGATGAATTGAAAACTGAAATATAAAAACTATTATTAAAAGTAATCAAATAAATATGTCTGACAGGCCTTCGATTGATTTGAAATTAAGAGTCTTTTTATTAATCGTGTGAATAGTCTTTTCATTTGACTTCTCTGTATTTATTCGATGAAATATTTCCGATTCAATCGATAATAAAAGAATTGAATGCATTTTTTCAACTTTCCATAACAACATCAATGATTTATTTGAAGGAAATTCTTTTAAAAATCTATTTTCAAAACTAGCAAAAAATATTGGGCCCAAAGCAAAGACATAGTTTTCAAAGACTATATTTATTTTGTTTTATTTTTTTAATAGCAATTAATAACGACTATTATTCAGATTATTCAATATGAATGAGAATCACACTGAATATAGCACTAGAAAATTGTGTGTGTCATGGATAAATTAACCGAGATAAACTGAATAATCAAATCCGAACGAACAGATTATTATGAAAATTGCAAAAGTCGTGAACTCCAGAATAAATTATTTGCATAATTGTTATACAATCAAAAAAAACTTATTGTATTCTATGATTGTATTTAAGATTTAAGAGAAGAGAAAGATTTGATTCTTATCTCAAACAACACTCTATTTAAACAAATAGAATACTAATGAAAAAGTATATGAATCTTAAAAATAGAAACTTTCAGACAAATTCTGCGTTCATTCAAAACAAATATTTGAATTAATTCTAACAATCATTATATAAGAGATAGAAATGAAAAAAAAATCATTTCTATAAATAAATTTCATTCTTTTGTCTATTATTCTAATCTTTAGTAGAAGTAAACGTTTAAAACGTTTTTCTCTCAAACGTTTAACAGATTGTTTGCCTGATTTTCAGCACTAAATATGTAACAAATCTTTCTGTAGTAAATATACTAAATCAGGGATAGCCAAAGGATCCAATCTTAGGGGCTCTAAAGGAAGGTATTTGGTAAAAAGAGTCTAGGCCAACGGGGGATTGGGTCTTTTTTGGAAATCAAATTGGACAGGAAACGGTCATTGGCGGCCATTTTCTTCTGAAAGCTTATTTCCGGTGATTTTAAAAATAAATTAGCTTATTTTGGCCATAATTAAATTATTTTGCAAGTTTTAAAGCTAAATTCCTTAAAATAAAGTACAAAATGGCGGATTTTTTGGCCGCCATAGTTAAAAAAAATTCTGATTTTTGGCCGGCATTACCAAAAATTCCTAGAATTTGCCACAAAAAAATGGTCAACCCGCTTCTTTGCGTGGGGATGACAAAAAACCTAGATGGGTATTCCAAAAATACCCTCCCCTTTGGCCATTCCTGTACTAAGTCTTAGAAATTTCCTTTCCTTCTGACTTGAATTCAGTAGAAATCCTGAAAAACGCCTAAATGTGTTGTATGTGTTGGCAACTTGTTAAGTTTTGGTTCATTAAACCTATTCTAATCAAATTTAGTTTAATTATAGGGTAAAATCTGAGCAAACGTCTAACAGAAACGTCAAATTTTAATTCAATGATTTGCAAAACTCTTTCCTAATTCCAATTTATTTCCTATTTGGCGAATACTATGAATTAAGAATCAATTGAATGACATTCAATAAAATAGAGTCGGTTTATACTAGTACAATCACAGCAATGAAAATTGAAATTCAAAGCGTGTAATCTATTGATAATAAAAAATTTTGATGCGATAATAGATAAGCAATTATTTCTGTATTAGAGAATAGAAAGAAATGATTGTATATTAAATTATATATACAATATATATATTAAATATATATTTATAGTCAGGAATCTAATAAAGTTATGGAAATATGTCGACTATTAGTGAGAAAAAAGAGTTGAATTTGATTAGCACTGAAAAGGGGCCTAAGAGAAGCCCCAAAGAGATCGACACTAATGTTCATTGATTTCTTTCATCTTATAATTTGAGTGAAAAGACATTTAATTCTGTTCCGAAATAACTGAGTGGATGGTTAGTGTTTTATAAATAAAGTAAGTTTTTATTTTCATTTACTACTTTCAATAGACCTTAAATTCGTGAAAAACAGTAAATTTATAAATAATCTATGAGAATGAGCCGAAACACGATTCTCCTGAGCGCCGGCTTTCACTCGAATATTGGAGACCAAGAAACCTCAGACTCTGGTAATTACATCGGGAATAACGAATTTCCTAATAAAATGTGTTTTGCAAATAAATTAAGTTTTATTTATTGGAAAATCACGCCACAAGATAATAGAGATTTCCTTAACTAACTTCGTAACTTTTCTTTCAAAAATATTTTATCCTGAAGTTACAAAACCAACAAATTTCTAAAATTTCAATTTAATACAAATAAGTTTTGAGATAAGAAATGTTTGTTGAATTCTTAATTCAATTGTTAAAAATCAATAGCTTTTAATTTTATAATAAATATTAAAACTTTTGTTAATAATTAATAGCGTTTTGTTTTCTACTATCAGTAATGTTTCGAAAGTGTATCCAAAGTGTATACAAAGAGTATTTAAAAAATATTCATGATTGTGTTTAGATAATCAATTATGAAAGCACTGATTATGCAAAGAATATTAATTGATTTAAAATGTTAAACAGGCTAATTTCTTAATGAAATTGAAAACAATGTTTTTTCAAAGCATACAATTTAATTTTTTTTTCGTCACAAATCTAATTCTTGATTGTAATAATTTATGTCAAATTATTTGTCTTTAATTAATTATTTTTTCAATTGATTTCAAGTTGAAAAGGAAAAAGAAGTTTAAATTTGATACTTAAAGAAATATTTACCAAAAATGAAACAATTTAATTAGAAATTTCAATTTAAAATTGCTGAGAGAGCCAGGAAATTTAATTTTCGCCCACAAATCTCAGGAAACAATAAAATTATAATAGTTTCAAATCAATGCTGATATAATACACAAATGTCTTTGAATTATTCAAAGAATTTTCAACAAAAAAGTTTATTGTATTGAAAGACTACTCTGGGATTTCCTGAACTCTTGAATTATTTTATTTCTTTCATTGTTCTCAGCGGTAAAGACTGGCTATCATTGTGTGAAATAATTTTTCATTCCAACAGACTATTCATTATTTAAAATGTGTAACAAATGATTGATTGAAATCTATTCGCGAACCAGTGATATATTGTTCGATAAATTAGATAACTGTTAATACCATAAAAATCATTGTTTCACATTTATTTCAAAACATTTCTCATCCCAACACAACAGATACACCAGACATCATTTGAAGTACATTTTTGCAGAACTAATTTAAATTGTGTTTTTTGTAATGAACTTTTTGGCGAATGCTTGTAAATGACCCTCAACTATAAATAGTCAACGAAAAGAAAAAATATTCTATTAAAAATAATTCAATTTTTTCTTTAAATTTTTAAAATTACCTTCAGATGATTTGATTTTTATAACAGTTCGTCAAAATTTATCCCTTCCTTTGGAAGGAAGACATTTATCAGAACAAAAAAAAGGATTTTCATTAATTTTTTTCTAATTTTTATTTTTTTAGTTAAATATGTTTACTGTTGATGTGTTCGAGTGAAGACACAAACTATTGAAAAGCTAATAGTCTTATATTTATCATTTTTGATAGATAATTTAGAAGTTATGTATTTCTCTATAATTAATAGTTTATTAAACAAATTCTTTAACATTTCTGTAAAAAAAAGCTTTTAAGAGGTTTAAAAAATCTAATTATTTTGTTGTGAGCATCAAAAGTGCAACCTTTCAGAAAGTTTATGAAGAGTTCATCAATTCTTTCATATCCTCTCAACATTTAAAACTAAAAGTTATTAAGATTTTGTCTCTAAAAGAAGTCTGGATTCAATTTCATGTGATTTAATGAGAAGTCGTTTTGAATCTTAAAATATACTTTTAAATCGCGTTATAATAATCTGAGCGAAAATAGTCTGACATTCATTATAAACGTCGGACCTCTTGTCTGACTTTCTGTTGTATTGTTTTTTTAAACTTTGAAAGAAAACAATCGGTTTTCAAATTACACGTCAAAAGCAAAATGAATAAGAAAAGAGTTAATTATTTTTTTCAACTGAAATACGACTATAAATAAATTGTTTCAGAAATAACTCAAATATTTTGAATAATCACTTTCGAAGAGACAATTAAATTCGTATAAGAATTGGTAATTAGTTCTTTAATTATTATAAAATGAAGAATTAAAGCGCAAAAGCTTTTCTTCTTTTTCTTCTTCTTTTTCATTGCCCTAACATTAAGGCTCAAAAATAATGTAAAATTCATTTAAAAAGAATGAAAACCTGAAAACCCATTGAAATGATGGATGACTTACTCTTTTTAACTGAACGTTTTGAATGTTATGCAATTCATTTGAGATGACTCTGAACTTCATTATAGTTCCCGATGAGAACAGGGAACTTCCGAAAGCCAGACCTGGATAGCCAGCACTGGGATTTCGCCGACGCCGCTCACTGATGACCTCTGTCTGAATGCTGGAACACCTCATTTTGGCGAACTCTTCTGTTTCCAAATCGGATTCATTCTGACCACTATCTGACTGACCATCAACGGAAGGGCTATTACTCTGATGGGACTCCGATATTGCACTTCCAGATTGATCGTCTGCGCCGTCGGCGGCAGTTCTTTCTATGAGTACTTGTGTCATATCATTCTGTTGTGGCATTACTTCTGCACAAGAATTTCAATACAAACAACTTTTGGAATACTTAATTAAAATCACAATTAATTAAACGAATAATTGATTCAAATTCTATTCAATTGAATAATTGAATTGTTTTTCAACTCTGAAGAGGTTTGAGACTCAACTGACAAACAAAGAGATTGGTTTCGTTTGGAAACTGTTTGGCACTCGAATACACTTAAGACATGACTTTTGCCAAAAATAAATTCCAAACTTTTTGTTCACATTTTCACAAAAACTGGATGGGAGTCAGAGACGACTCGCGACTGAGTTCTGCAGACGGTTCGCAATACTTATATAAGCCAAAGTGTTGATAACTGGGATGTCGTCCCGCTCTCCCTCTCTTTTCTAACTGTTTATAATCATGATTTGCAAAGTTTTAAGAGTCAGTCCTGTAGTTGGAAAGCGCACAACAAATTAGGGCAGAACTTAATATAGAACTCTATCCCCAACCAAACCAGGCGTTGGTGTAGTTCCACAACTTGATTATGGGCTCAGACTCTCGGAGATCAACACTAATAAGAGTACATGAATTTCGTGAACTAAACAATCGCTAAAAACACAGTATTTTTATTACATTTTTCGAAACATTATTTTATAAATTATTTCCGATATAATAATTCACAAAATTTATTTAATGCTCGCCTTATATATCAGATTCTGTTTGCAAATTACAACTGCTTTGTCTTTAATTTATTTTTATTTCTATTCCTATTTATAAACAATTAATTCAGACCTTCAAACAAATTAACATAAAATGACCTGGCCATTAGTGATAGCAAGGTCTAACCTAAAAAAATAATGCTCTAATTCAAAGAGTTTACTGAGAACACCGGTTTAATTAGAGAGTTAATTATATAAGAAAATTACAAAGCTTCATCACAGTAACATCAACAGTCCTTGTTGAAATTAGCATTTGTAGCAACTTCATTTTTGCTGGAAGAGATGATCATCGTTTTCTCATAGAATTCAACTGGTTCGACTTAGGGTCAAAAGTCTTAATCTTTATCTAATCATTAAAGGCTCATGGTGGTTTTCTAGGGAAAAGCGAAAAATTTTTGCAAAAATATCTGATGACTTGTCTCTTATTTGTCACTTTGGAAAAAATTTGTATTTTTTAACTATCAGTAAATTTAGATCAAAAATTGATTGAAAAATTTTTAAAATTTTTTTAAAACAAAATAGAAACCAAATTAGAAACGACTTTAAGCTATAACTCCTCAAACATTTAATGTTTGGTGTAATCAAAAAAAATTTATGACTTAAGCCAAAGGGTTATTTGCTCGGGGTCATTAAAAGAATTCAGTATAGTTGTCCCGGAACCATGAGAAACTTCAAATTAAAAGTTTTCGAACCCAACCTCATAGTTCTCATTAGATTTAATTTTGTTGCGAAAGTTTATAACAAATGTTGTTGAAAAGAGCTAGTTGACTTCACTGTTGATTGCCTACAACAATCGCCGGATCCAAAATAAAACAATTGAAACCCAAGTAAATCATTTGATGATCTTTTCATCCAGCAATTAAACTTGAATTTCCTTTTTAATGAATTGGTGTTAAAATGAATTATAGACTAAAAATATTGAAAGAATAATACGAAAGATCATAAAAATTTATGACTTATTCTTAAAATAGTAAATTAAATAAGGGAATTAAATAACTTAAGACTGAATTTCATGTCCAATGATAATAGTTGTGTTCAAACACTTTATTTCTATTATAAACTATTTTTTTTTATTTTTAAAAATTTAATGTTAGCCTTAAATTATGGTTAAGACAACAAACCATTTATATTGAAATGATTTTAATGAATGAAAGATAATTTGATTCAATTATTCGTGCGATTATCCAATTAGTAACTCGTCATACCTTTAGATGAATGTGTTGGCCATCTCTCAAATGAAAAATTAAAATTCACAGCACAAGTATATAACAGATATGATTGTGTAAAACAGTTTAATGGCTGACTTTTCTGAGGAGATGCGAAACTAAAACTTTTTCTTTTATTTTAGTTTTTTATTGTTTGAGAATAAAATTATGTCCTGGTAAAATTGCCAGGTAACGAAATGGAAATCCAGGACAATTTTTAAAAAATCCAGGACATTGCCAGGCCAACTTGTATAAATCA
>JAQIWP010000420.1:0-26409 GCA_034695525.1 Euzetes globulus
CTTTTTGGAAAGAGAGAGAGAGAGAGAGAGAGAGAGAGAGAGAGAGAGAGAGAGACCTACAATTGATTTAAGGGATTGAAAGCAAAAATAAAAACTGATTGAATTTAAAGATAAGTTGTGACAAAGTTTTTTCAACGGAAACCATAACTGAAAATTGTTTTAAGCGTCAGATTTCTGATTATATTTTCATTTAGAAAACTAATAAACTTTGAAGTAATTTAATTTACATACAAATGACTAAATCTAACGAAACTAAGCAATGCATGCATTTTAAACATAAATATATGGAATAAATTATATATGGTTTGAAACGACTGCTTATTATAGGTCTGTAGGCATTGAGTCGCGATTCTCTCAATTTATGATTTTACGAAAAAAAGATTTCTTTTCTATGGAAAGTCATTCACTCGATTGGGAGACTCAACAAAACTGGTAATGACTGACAAATATAAGACAATCGACTACTAAAGTGATGCCATTCCTTAACTCAGAGTATAAACTGGTTTTCTTTTCTAATCTTTTGACGAATTGTGAGTCAAAAGACATTTTTTTAAATTTGTAAAAAAAACTAATAAAACGTATTTCTAAAATGTGTTCATTTGTTTCCTTACTTGAAATGTTTTGTTGGCATCGATTCCATAAGTAGGGGACGGAAAGTGCAGAAATCGATCGACTTTTCCTTCTCTGGAGTACCAGAGATGAGTTAGCGTTCCGTTTCTGGCAGTGACTGATTGGTCGAAAGTACTCATCTTTCTTAAGACGTCCGCATAACTCAGTTGACTACCGATTTGTAGCGAATTCAGATCTTTATCCAGAGCTGACAGTCCAACATAAGTGCCGGGTTGGCCCACAACTGCCACTTCGATCGTGTCTCCCGTTTTATCTTTTCTATTGTTCAGAGCAACGGTGAAATTATTTCGCGAAATGCCATCGACGGGGAAAGTCAGCGCATCGGCAACTACTTCACCGCCGCGTGCGATGTCGTATATAATTATGGTGGAGGTCGGCGCCATTTCTGGTGATAACCCGACTGCAAATGTTTTTATAGTGGAAGTCATTTCTTCTCTTCCGGTCATTAAAATCATGCCCTTGGAAATGATAACATAGGAGAAGAGTTTAACGTAATAATTGGTCCGGACGTGAAATATGATGTATTCGCCAACTTTGGGCCGTTTAGTACTCGTAGAGATTTGAATCAAACGCTCTGTCGGTGAGTAAGTGCCGTAAGCTCTCAGTTCTTGAGCTCGAATGGTATCTCCGTTGGCGTCTTTGAAAAAGGCGTCGAGTGCTAAGTATTGGACGTCATTTACAAGTCTTTTATCGTTGAGTTCTGTTTTTAAGTTGATTGAGATCTCCCAGAGTCCGGGGGTCGCCAAAGACATGGAGACAAACATTGGCTGAAGAAGTCGGGAACCGCTCGTCAGGAATTGAATTCTTGGTCTCACTTCTAGTTTTTCATAAATGAGTCGATCATAAGGTAGTGGCGATCCGTCGTTGAAAGAGACGGCAACATATGCTTTGAATGGCATGGGTGGTTTGAACACTTGTGGTGACGATCCCAAGAACTTAAGCTTGACTTTAGAACTGAAAATGAAAGCGCGGGCGTGTCCCGAATAAATTAGGTTTAAAAAGCGCTCCCCCACAAAAGCAGTCACTGTGATCTTCGCCCCGTCCAATCCAGTGCCGCCTCCCAATTGGTCAACGATTTCGGACATCGGACGACGAAATTCATAATAACCGTTGAACTGATTTAAAGAATTATGTTTCGTGTTATTTACAATAACATTAAGTGAATTTAACATGCTAATTGATTTTTCTGTTTAACAAATGTTTCTGAAAGAACTAAAAATTGCAGAGCTTTTAAAGCTATTAGTTGCAAAATTTATTAGGGAAAGGAAATAACCAAGGGAGGCTTATAATATAATTAGACTCACATAACGTTCAGTTGTCTCAATGGCCGGTCTATCGAAATAACTCTGAGAAGCAATTTGTTTATGAGATGTTTGTAAAGTATACAAAATTGTGAGATTGCCGACGACCGGAATACCACTCGTGAAACTAAAAATAGTAAAGATTGCCATATGATTAGCACTGATAGGACAGGGGATGTGTTCACGACTAGTGCTTACTTAGCCATTATCGAGCCATAGATATATCTGTCAGTTTGAAGAAAGAAGGCCGGCATCGATACGTTCACTTCGAATCTGGTCTGATCTGTAATAACCAAAAATGTTGAGCTGTCCTCACAATTGCACAGAATATATACATTTTTATTGATTATTTGCTAAAATTTCTTTTTCTGACTTTAAAGTGATTTATAACTTAAAATTCTGATACGAAAAGCCAACAAAAAAGGATGAATTGTTTTTTGATTTAAAAGAAGAAAAGATTTATAAATAAAAGATTTAATCGAATAAAAATTCGTTTAACTTTAAAGAAGATTAAAATTTTTGGTTAAAATTGATTTTTTCAAAACGATAGTCAAGTTGTAAATCACTTTCACTCACAGTATTCTTCGATAGCGAATTGTTTTTCTTCGACCTGTCCCTGAGCTATAACACGAATTGTCCAATTCTGGCCGTAAACCGGTTGTTGAGACAATGGATATTCAAGGCTTACGGCTCCTGAAACAGATTAAAACCGATTACTAAATAAGTAGAAAACATTTGTAAATATCAACCGATTGTTACCTAAATTGCTTTGTCTTGAGAGCCATCTTTTCATGACTGCACCCCTCGGATCAATCATATAAATATCAATGGCGTCTGCAAAAGCTTTCAGGTCTGTTGTGATTGGAAAAGCCCTGAACCTGACAGTCTGTCCCTGCATGTAAATTGGTTTGTCTGTGGTCACGAATATAGTCATTGAGCGCTGAGAAAAGTCTAAATATGTCTCGTTATAGAAGGCGGTGCCACCCAGAACACCGTTAACGTTGCCCTCGACGCGCAATTTGTATTGTCCAGGAATAGAAGTCGGGGGAATCTTAAGAAGAAGCGTTTCTGGAATTCTTTCTTTGCATTCCTGCGTTGCAGCCGTTAGTTCGACGCCATTCCTCTGAATGGAAGCCCTAACAGTAATCGGCAGATTTGATCGATAGACTGTCACCGACACCCGGTATACTTGACCGGGACGTAAGGTCTTGGAGGCCAACACGAAGTAAGTTCTGTTCGAATGTCATCAATATATCGAAAAATACTTATTCAGTGAAAAATAGCGAAAATCAATGAAATCGGAAGAAAACATTTGGACTAAAATTTTATCCAAATAATCAATGTTTTGATCATAAGATTGAAGAATATTTTTCAGGCATTCCTTAAGAGAAATCAAAGTGAATAATGAAATGCTTTATTCAAAAGTATATAACTTTATGTAATGCATCGCAAAAACTTCTGATATTAGTTGAGTTACAAAATATTTGGAGGAATTTCCTGAGCTTTTTAGACAAATCTTATTATACAAAAGTATGCTTTTAGATATTGCTATTAGTTTTTTGTATTAAAAACTTCCCTCTTTTTTTGCCTCAATTCCTAACATTTCCTAAAATATCGATCGATGTATACCTCGAAAAGTCAGGAAAAAGTAATAAAAAAAGTGAAATTATTTGAGTTATTTTCAGTTATGATATGAAATGAAAACCCAAATAACATAAGCAAAGACTCGGAAAAAGCGTACGGATAGTGACTGTCAGATAGGAACTGAACGCTGGGATATCTGCTCCCAATCCTGAGTCTAATAATATAAATATGAAAAGAATGACTTCATGTCTGAATGTTGCGAATGGAATGGTATAACAATAGAGCGATTCACAGCCTAAAAGCCAGAGTTATCTCACTCTCACTCCACTCTGGGCTCAGTAATGAATGTATTGAACAATATATTTAAAGATATGATTACTTTGGATTGCGATGTCATGTCTGATGTTATCATTGGCCAAAGTCTACATAAGTCTAACATCGATTTTTTACTTACAACTCCCTTCTGTAACATTTGCTCAAAATTGCTGTTCACTTATAATTTCAATCTTATTGTCTATTCCGTGACTATTATTCATCCAATTATTACTTCTCTCAATGTCTCAGCAAAAAAATGTTTTTATTTGGCAAACCATGAGAGAAGTGCAAAATCACAATTCAAACTGTAAGTATGAGAGGGGACGCTCTAATCAGAAGACAAAAACTCCAAACACGACAGACATTCGGTGAAAATCATCCGAAATAATTGTTTTCAAACGAATTGATTGGTTGTTTGGGTAAAGTGTGAAAAATCGTTTTATATAATTGAGAGAATCGGAGAAATGCTTTAATCGCATAAATGATAATAAATAGTATTTAAGGCATAAAAACTAAGACTAAAAGGAGAAGTAAAATAATTTGACACCTTTTAGTTGATTATAGGGCGCAATCATTTTGACAACAATTATATAAAAGCGTTTTTGCCAAATGCCTGGATCTCTCCAAATGTTATTTTGCTTTTTAACGCTTTTGAAAAAATTATGGCCTAAAGGCTATCGAATATATTTTATGTAATCATAGCATCGAAAGAAAAATAATTATTTCTTCGAAAATAAAAAAAAGTATAGCTTTTGCTCAAAGTATGGAAAAATAATAGACTTTTAGATGAAAAAGACTATAAGAGATGAGTAAGTGATTGGAATAATAGAACTCACGGCTCCTGTTGTATGAGATCCCGATTTATTTCATTGCCGGTTAGTCCGAAAAACTTGGCTTGACTTGACGGCTGACATTGGGACGGCTCGAAATATCCTACATTAAGCAGTAGTGCCACCAAAATGATTGATGAGAAACACATTCTGTCCCTATAAGTGCGACAGACAGACAAATATGATATCAATTCAAGACATTATCATTTATTGCAATGCAACCAATAATAAGATATTCTGACATTCAATAGACAATTAGATTTACAATACGACTGAACGGAAAGAGAGAGTCGAAGAACAAAAAAAATTGGTTTGTTCTCTATGTTTGGTATTTGCAATAATAATTGTATGGAAAATATCGGAGGCATAAGAGAGGAATAGAGCGGGGATTTAAAGCCATTATTCATTGATGCGTGCCTTCAAAAGATGATTTCATCCGATGGGTGACAATGAAGGCGATGGTTGGCTGAGGGTATGACTGGCTTTATTTTTAACGGAGTCAGCGTTCGGAGTGTTTCTCATAGTTTGGAGCTAATCGTCAAACACTAACGCACTGACTGTTGCACTGATTGGCAAAACCATTCGTACAATTAAGAGCCTGAATGAGTCCAGAATTGGGACTCAAGTATTTGAGGAGTAGTTCAGACGGAATATAAGCCACATTTGGCACCAAAACTTAGGGCACAGACACACATCGACACAATCGGAAAGTTTTTCAAATGCTCTTTGTCAAGTGCTATGCGGACAGACTGACTATGAATCAACGGTTTCGGTTACAGAAGATTATAGGGATTTCAACCACTTTTAGGGCTCATTTCAAAAGAGAGCAATAATATGGAGAAAACAGTTATTATTTCGTCTAAATTTAATTTTAAACAGTTTTGAAATTTAAGAATTATGTACTACTAGTCCAACAGAAAACAAGTGGAGGCAAAGCTGTAGCCATCAGTCAGTCACACGCGTCAAAACTTTTTATTCCCTCTCTTTTTTGTTGGGTTCGGCTTTTGATGTGTGGTTTATGGGGTTGTGTATCAGTTTTGAGTGAAAAACGTTCAAAAATACAATACTCCGTGAGAGAGCACATACACTCAGAAAAGAACTGATTGGGAGACGACTACAACACATCCCAACACAATAACACTACAGTCTGGCTAACGATCACTACAATACTGACATCAAATTGGAGGAACAGCTGCTATAAAATCGGAGACATTTTTAACTATTGAACTCAACTGATATCGAAAACATTATTTTTGGTGATTTGCCTAAAAGTTTATATTAAGAAATGATAATAAGTCCTCTGAAGTGAATACTTATGACAACTTAAGAGCACTCGCATAACAATCGTGTCGTAAAAGAGAGAGAAATTCCGATTCAAAATTGAATAATTAATTTTGATTTGGAGTTCCATTTAAGTAATGGCATTGAAATACTCGATGTATTGATAGCTGTTTTGTCTCATCCGAAGCAAATGCATTAACAACGAAATGTCAGTTAATTTGTTTTATTTAACTTTCAAGACATTCGTCTTTTCGCAACTGAGAAAATCAATGCGAAGAAAACGCCAATCAATTGCAAAGTGTGTGTGAGAGAGAGCTGAATGGTTGTCCCGCTTTTCACAAATACAAAACACAATTCCCTTTGTATTGAAGTGTAAGCAAAGAAAATATTATAATAATAACGATATAATTATTGGCCAAATAAACGAAATGAAAATAAAATAACTCAAACGAAATAAACTTTTTATGACAACTTTAAGCCATTTTTATGACAAACTGTTTGAAAGAAAATGATTGAAAGAATCGCAACATTAGGTCATAACTGGAATATATTTTGCAATAAAAGTCACAAAAAAATCATGAAAAGCAAATATATTAAGTGAGACGAAAACTCAAACTTTTAAATACAGAAAACCGTGTAATAAAAGAAAATATTGTGTTTTTAGACGTTTCGGTTACACTACAAACGAAATATTAAATAATAAAAAAAGTTTTTATCAAATGAATAAATGCAGGGAAAAAAATTCAAATGCATTCACGTATTATATGATATAAATGTTACAAAGAATTCATTAATTTTCATTAGAAAAGTAAGAAATGCAAAAAATATATAGAAATGTCTTATGAATAAGAAAAACGTTTATGTAAGATGTTTTCGTTTCAAACAGATGCAAGCTGTAATAAACTTGCATATATTATTTATGAGTTAATTCTAGTTTAGTTTCTTACATTTAATTAAACTCCAGTTAATTTCAAGTTTTGACAAGCTCAACAAGAAAATCGATCAATAATTATGGGGCAGAATGTCTTCAAAAAAATAAATAATTTATAATGACTAAGTAGGCGAATGATATTAAATTAAATTGCTCATGTTGGTATCTTGCTCATCTCAGTTTCAATTGAGTTCGGAATACGTGATGTTATGAAAAATGTTTTAAACCATAGATCACTTCTTAATTATAGGCTTTTAAGGCAACAAATATTCAAAACAAAATCCAAAAATAAATAATTTATATCAATTCATTCATTAAACCTTTCGAGTCATCAACTTTTATGTTAAAAAAAACTCGGAATTAAAAAAATTGAATTCATTTTAACAAACAATTGAGATCTTAGGACACGAATCAACTATTTTTTTCACCCAAATTAAGAAAACAAATCTTGAATAAAAATTAAAAACTTGTTTACACCCATTCCTACTATAATTAGTGATGGATTTTGTTAGAAATTCCACATTCTTTTGAGAAAAGCATTGATTAAAAGCAAAATCGTGTTCGCAATTAAACTTAAACTCCTCTTCATTTGAACTTTGATTGGAGTCCGTGTACTGGCTTTTGGTCTATTCCTCAGTAAATCATCCGTCAATAGTGAACAGACAGCAAAGAAGGCACTGTTGTCTCACAAGTTGAGCTAAAATCAGCGACAGAATGATGAGCAGAGAAAAGATAAAGATTTCTATTGTGTTATCCCAGTTGTCAACCAGTTTTCATTGTAAGCAAAGACTATTTAATTATTTTTCTAACAAAAAAAATACTGAGAAATATGAAAATCGACGCAATAATTCAGAAAATAATAATCTATGAAAAAAGGAATGTTTTTCAACTGCAGTGATGAGTGAAATATTCTTGCATTGAAAGATGTAATCACTAGAATCACAAACAAATTGATAAAAGAGAAGTTTCCCACAAATGGACAAACAGAAGAGGAAAGGCATTAATTTACTTATCATTAGAAATGACAGTTATTCTATTGATAAATATTTGGCCAAAAAATATAATTAAATTGGAATAATTGACGATAAATTTAGATCCAAATTAACAGATTCTTCAAAAGACAGACAAAAGAGACCGACAAAACAAATTCTGGATAACAACTAAACGATTGGACTGTTAATAGTCTGTAAACAAAGTCTATATCAAAAGCAATACTAGAGGTTTGTGTCTATCTCTGAGCCATAGATTCGACAGTTTGGAAGTCATCAAAACAGGCATTCCTTTAGTTCTCACTAACTGTTGAGTAATTAAATTGCATTTAAGAGAAGAAAACTGAAGGAAACATTCAATTTGTGAGCTGTCATATAACCGAACAGTTTAGGGCTTAACTCAACGTTTTGCAGATCATTCAAAAAAAAGTTGAGACGCGTATAAGTGAGGGAATTATAATTGAAATTATTAAACACATCAAAAGCCAAATACTCTTTCAATAAAACAATTTGAATCAAAATTTCCATTTATGCAGTTATTAGAGAAAAGCTGTGCACAGACATGAAAAATGTTATCTCAAATAGAATCTGAATTCGTTTTAAAGCTAATTATGAAATAGCAATGAAAATAAAATAATTAAAATTTCAGAACACATTAAATCAAAGTAACAGTAATTTTACATAAACTAAAACATCAATTTTTCAAATCGACGTATAGTTTGTCTGCAATGCTGTCAGTCGTGTCTAAAGAGACAAATAAAACACAAAATTTGAATGAAATTCTAACTCATTTCGAGTTAAACTATTGAAAGACTGAACGGATAGAAGCGATAGTCGAGAAGTGCACGACATTAGACATTAAGATTAAAATTACTATTATTTGCGAGACTGAAGACACTTATCGCTGAATTTAAAGGCATTTCAATCGTTATTTTTGCAGAACTTATATTATATTGTATTCTGAATTAAAATTTATTCATTCCTAATATGTAATTATTTAAGAGATTTTCAGATAAATTTTCAGCAAATCTGTTACACAATAACCCAAATGAAGTATTATGTGAATGAACTAATGTTAATGCAAGGTGCAAATTATCCAATTTTTCAATTAGAATCCTGTGAACAAACACTTCATCAATAATTTTTCAAATGAAGTATTTGTATAATCAGATTAAAAATGTTTTGAAATTCTTATAAACGGATGAAGTTTTTTGAATTATGTCTCAAATAAATCAATAAATTTTAAAATAATGTAAATCAGGGATCAGTCGCTTCCGATACAGTGGAGGGACAGGGGTTTAGTCTAAAGTTCTTTCACTCCAATAAAAAGATTTGATTAAATTGAATACTAATCGATTCGAAAAAATGCCTGGAGATTCAAACCTAGCACAATTTCATTTCATGCCATAAAACATTCCTCGTCAATCATACTACTATGATTTCATTATTTCAGGACAACTGAACATGAACCATTTACCAAATCAGATATCATTTACATCATGAAATATTTACCAAATCAGATCATTGAACCACAAAAAAACCCTCTTGCCATAATTGAAAAGAAACATGATAAGAATAATGATGCAATTTTGAAAGAGGTTATTTTTCTTGAAAACTGTGCATGCATATAAAACATAATCAAGTTTCTGGGAAAACATATAACGAAATGAACAGAATTTGAATCTAAACCAATGAAATGAAATTTTGATAAATTGGTGGCGAATATGCTATAAATCCGGAAATGTTTGCCAAACAAATCAAGTAATTCAATGAATTTTATAAGTTTTCCCACAAAAAAGAGAGAAATAATTAGAAATTCAGATAATATTAAATGTTTATACAATTGGAAGATCTAAAGAAAAAAGCTTTTCATTCAGAGTCAAAGACGATCCCATAGTTTGCGAGATCTAATACCAGTAGTAATGGTTTAATAATTAATAATTATGCGGTTTGTGATGCAATGACCCAACCCTTCGCTTCAAAACAGGAATACATTTGAAAAGTCGTTTCAGAATCTATTCATTCAAATGACAACCGAATAAAAGTATAAATAATGAAATAAAATGCAAATAAAAGTTTCGATATTAATATACTTTTATTTAAAACACTTTTTTCCAGCAATGATTCAAACGATACTTTTTGAAAGCAAGTAATAAAATATAGAAATGTGAGCAAAAAAAAGGTAAAGTCATTGAAAAGTAATGCAAATGAATGAGAAGGGTATGAAACGAATAGAAGTTTAAGAGAAAAACTTCTGGAATTTAAGTTCAATATAATTCGTTAAAAAAAATAATAGAAATTTTCAAAATTGGAAGAAGTATTGGAAGAATGTTTAGGGGAACGGATACACATCTGCTGGCAATTAAGTGCGGGTCAAGGCTCGGGTCACTACTTTCGCCTCAGACAATGATAGTTAAGTTAAATAATAGTTAAATAGTTATATCACGAATGTTTGAATAGCACTGATATGTACGGTATTTGTGTGGTATTGAGCGGCGAAACACCTGCTCTGAGAGCACATATCAATGCGGTTATCGAAACACAGGTTTGCTATATCTCTGACATCCAGTTATTAGACCTGACTTCTCATAAGACTCACCAAAATTGTTTCACAAACAGTTCTAAAGTTTTTTTCAAATTCAGTCCTAAATCTAAATAAATAATTAAGACAAACAAAGTTAAACGAACCAAACAATGGGCCCGAGTGTGGCCATAGATGGAGACCGGCGGTGTAAGGGCCTACACCCGTCGCCTCGGGTAACACCCAGCTCACCACAACAACAAAAACAATTTCAAACAAAACTAAAATATGTAACCAAACTCTTTCCACGTTTTTAATATCATTTTAAGTTTAATTAAATGAAAATAAGGACCAAGAAAATGAGGGTACAGACATGAACAGACCCGATAAATGACAATCAAAGTAATTGTTAATAGTTTAAAACTTGTGGTCACTCTTATTATGGGTTTGTCTGTTGAAAGCACTCGACTTAATGCCAACTATTGGGCGCTTTCACTGGCATTGAAGTCAACCATATTATTGAAGTCATGCGCAGACACTTCGACACCGGTTTTTGTAAACTTCACATCAAATCTCTTTTCATTTCTTAATTGTTTATAACATTTACTGAATTTAATTTTTTGTCATCAAATTTATTTTGATTTCAATTGAATAGCTTTTTGTGTTATTTGTCTGTAATTCGTATTTATTATTTAATTGCAACCAAAAATGTTGATTAAAGTGAAGGTATGTATTGTTTGAGTGAATGACTCGTCAAATCACTTTTGTCAAAAAAAATGCTCAAATTCTTATCAAATGATTAATTAATTAATTTTAATTCAATTTGTTAACAAAAACCCAGACTCTGACCGGAAAAGAGGTACTGTTTTATTGGTTATTAGACATAAGAATCGGTTGAATCTAATCCTTTGTTTTTTGACGAATTGTAGATCGAAATAGATATCGAACCGACGGATAAAGTCGAAAGAATTAAGGAAAGGGTCGAAGAGAAGGAGGGAATACCTCCCGCACAGCAACGACTCATCTTTTCAGGAAAACAAATGTTTGTCTCAACAAAACCTTTTTGTATCGAAATTAGTTGACATTTTGCTGACAGGAATGACGATAAAACAGCTGCCGATTACAAAGTGACCGGTGGTTCTGTCCTCCATCTGGTTCTGGCCCTTCGCGGCGGACTAATCAAAGATTGTTAAAACTTAGTCTTAGAGGTCTTAAAGCAATTCTAATAATTGTTTTCTCAAAAATATCTCTTTTTGCAAACGATTTTGTCGTTTCTTTTCTGTCATTTATTTTATAATTGAAGAGAAAATGTGTAAAATTAAACTGATTTTCATTATATCATAAGAACTAACATTTTATTCATTCTATTTAATAAATTGTTATAAAAATATTTTCGTTTCGAAATTGGAAACAAATTTTGGAATTTTTAAAGTCTTATAAAAATATTAGTTTTGATAATCGATTTGTGGTTAGTATTGAATCATAGAATAGATGGGCGAAGGAATGTTTGAGCGACCTTTCAGTTCAACCAATTCTATGACCACCAGACTTTTGACCACTTGTCCGCCACAACCGCTAATCAAATCAATGGTTGCCTTCAGTGAACCTCCCGTTGCAATCAAGTCGTCGATTACAACACATTTGAGGCCTTTAGTAATGGATTCGGTTTGGATTTCCAGTGAATCCTTTCCGTATTCGAGAGAGTACTCCACTTTACTGACACTTCCGGCCAATTTGCCCGCTTTTCTCACCGGAATGAACGGTAGTTTCAGGTTCAGTGATAGGATTGGGGCCAAAAGGAATCCCCGCGACTCCAAACCTATGATGGCCTCAGCTTTGGGTTCCGTACTTTCGATCTGTTCCTTTAGTATTTCGATCAGGTCTTTGAAGACTTCCGGTTCTCTCAGAACTGGAAGGAAATCTCTGAAAATGTTTTAAATTAGAAGACAATCAATTGATAGCTGCGATAAAATACCCAAACATTTATTCATTTAATTAAATACATAAAAAATGGATTCGGAAATAACTTTTAAATCAAATGGAAATATATATTAATCGCTTGAATAGAAAATTAGAGATAAGACCGAAAGCAGTGATAAATACCGAAACAAAATGCCTTTTTTAGGGAAGTCTGGGTAAGACTTAACCGTTCCTTTGATTCTCTCCAAACGTTTATCACAACTATTATCGTTATTACTATTGTTTGACATTATTTTACAATTAATTTGAATAACAATTAAATTATTAATATTTTGAATGTAATGAACGAAATGTTGGCAAAAAAATCATTGATTTAGTGATAAACCGATTGTTGACTGAAAACACTTGAAATGCAGACATCCGTCGATTTGGCGCCAAATTTGAGCCAAAATTAATAACTATTTACAGAAAAGCAAAATATTTTTCAATTATTTTTTACACCTTTTATGTTTGGGTTCTTGCGATTGTCGTCGAGTGTCAGCGCCGTAATCGTCAGCATTGAAGGCATTCTTCGTCGACATCTTCTTGTCTTTGTGTGTGTAGACTGAGTTGGAAGCGATGGGTTGACTGACGGCGTCGGACACACCGCTGGCGCCCGACTCGTTCTCTTCGTCTATGATTTGAGTCAAGTATTGGTTCAGTTGTGTCTCCAATCGATTGACACAATTCCTCAAAGAGTTCAAATGAGAGCCACTATTGTCTTCTTTGGGCACATCGATGGCAAAAGTCTTCTCCACTCTCTTATTGTCTGTTTTGCTGTTTGTGACGATCGTCGCCTTCACTCCACTGCCAGAAGAGTCACTCATTTTGTCTTCAAAACAATTCAATCAATTGATTTCAAATCAAAACAAACGAAAAATACTTTTCAAGATTTAAATGTTTTTCTCAATTCGTTCAAAACAAATGGATGTAAATGAGAGCCAAACATATAATATGTTCACATTTTTTCACAAATTTGTTCCCTTTTTAAAAAAATATAGACTACTGTAACAGTTAAACATTGAGACATTGAGACATTGAGACATTGAGACATTGAGACATGCACAATCAGATGCTTTGTACTAACTCCCAGTTTTTACCATTTTACTTATTTTTGGTAAACATTTTAAGAAATTTATTAAACAAAATATACATTAATACTATTTTTTATCTCACCATTAAAATATTTAGCCTAGGTACTAAAATAAAAACTCGATATATTTGTATAATTTAAGCTATTCAGGGATCAGTGGGGGGGAGGGGAGTGGAGTGCAGAATATACTTAGCTTACCCACTTTATTTTAAATGAGTAAATTATAAATTGAAATAATTCAGAAAAAGTTCTTGCTTATTAACCAAAAAATGTGAAAGATATTTGAAAGACGAGGGTTATTTTTGGAACTCTGAAAATAGTGTTAAAATAAGAATGTTTGGTTATCTCTGTAACATTGGAGCCATTTTTGTGAAGATTAATGATTGTTTGAAATTATTCAAAACCTAATGACTGGATCCAAATAATCTATCACTTTCTTGAGTCGAGAATATCGATCAACTTTTAATGGTTTGCAAAACGATTTTATTTGTTGCTAGTTTCAGAGTTTAGGAGGTATATAATTTTGAAGACTATAAAATAATTTGACAGCTGCTGTCCCTTTCCTCTGCTTCTTCCTATCCCAGCTCTTCAGTCCTAGACAATCAGTCCACTTCGTACCCATCAACTCCAGAGAAATTAATCCTAGATGTCAGTTCATGACTCTGGTACTCTCCGTTTCTTTTTCAACCCATCAGCACAGAAAGGGGTTATCTTGGTTCTATATCCTTCTTTGAAGGCTTGTTTTTAATAGAAAGTAAAAGTCTATTTGAACGCATACTCTCTGCTCTGTTCGTCACTTTCTCTATACATTCTACGTATGGAATATAAGTTGATCGAAGTCTTCCAAATAAAATGAACAGGGTAATAAGTAGTTATTCAACATTTTCTTGTGGTCAAACCTAATAGTTCGCCATTGTTTTCTTGCCATCTCCAGGTTCTTTAAAATAGGCCCAATTTTCGACTAATTGCTTTATAGTAAGACAGCCATAAATTGATTTTTTATTAAAATGCAATCGATTTAAAACATTAAAAAAATATGTTTATTATTTAAGTAAAAATTAGTCGTAAATTCTGTCCCCCTCTCCCACTCTCACTCTTGCAAGATATAAGTTATGCATTTTTTCTAATCAAAGTTTGAATTAAACAAATTAAAACTTGTTTTTATTGTATGTAACGGTTTCTTCGGTTACATCGATATTAGAAATATTAGAAATTAATGACAAACGTCTCAGTATTTTTTCATTAGTTTCAATACTGGGTCTACTAATGAGCTGTACGTTCTGTCTCTTTGAAGTGATCGGCCGTGAAGTTGGAGAACCTGAACGTATTGATGTCTTCGATGATGATCTTAGTACTTTAATGGCTTTCTTATTCTTTTCCCTTTCTATAACTTGCTGTTTAGTCACACTATTTCTGAGTATAGTCTAGAAAGCAGACAAAAATTCATTGAAAAGTTTTAATAATTAAATAATAATCACTTGATTTATAGTATTCTCTTCGAAGGCGTTTTGTAATAATAAACTCATTTTTCTTGTTTTTTGTTTCAATTTGTCGGCTTCTGAAACAGTCTTTTTGTTCCATCGTTTAAATAACTTCCATTCAACCAATCGATCGAATAATTTATTGAATTTTTTAGTCACTCGGCTTCGAGTCTGATGTTCTTCATCGCTGACCTCATCTTCGGAGTCAATATTTATCTTCGAATTGTTTGAAATATTGTTCCTTCGACTGGTTTTTGATAAATTGTTGCTGAAATAGTTAACTCAGTAGATTAGTTATCATAACTGTTGATATGACTCACTTATTGGTGTCTTCCTTGTTTTCATGGCTTTCCTCTTTAACTTTTTCGACATCATTGTTAACTCCATACAGTTTTTCCATTTCCTCTCTGCAATCAAAAAAATTAAATAAATAAAAATAAGTTAGAAAAAAATTATTTTAATCAGAATTGCGGTAAAAATGAAAAAATCAATAATTGAGACTTTATGTGTGCCCGGAGAGGGAGTGCGCTTTTCAGTAGTTGATATTTACAGGATCAATGATATTTGTTTTGAAAAATAGAATACGCTTGTTAAAAAATGTAACTTACTCGAAAATGACCTTTTGTAAAATCATCTGGATATTTTCATCATTGTTTCCATGAGTCAAATATTTTTTCAGATATTTCTCGTTTAGTTTAATCAGTTTTTGCTAACAAGTCGAGAGTGAAAAGGAAAAGGTAAGAGTCAACTGAAGAGTAAATAACAAAAAAATCGACTCAATATCAATATTTACAGTCCAAAAGTGGTTGAAAGTGTGGACTCCTGTTTGAAGTGAACCAATAAATAAATTAAAATCAAAAGTAAAAAAAAGCTGGTGAAAGTCCCAGCATCATTCATATTTTGCCAGATATTTGTTCAACTATACTGTTTTTCAAATTTTCAATTCTTATGCCAAAAATATCTAGTAAAATATGAACAATGTCAGTTTTTTAAAAGAAAATGGTAATAAGAAGAAAGCATTTGATAGGAATATTATTGGGATAAATTTGTGTGAAAACTTACCTGTTATATCTGAAATACCATAAACCAGGTCTTCGATGAACTTTTTAGAAAAATTAGAATTAATCAAACAATCCATTGAATTTTGATTAAAATAATTAAATATTTGAACAAGAAAATATATTATATTTACTTTAGAGTTAATTAAATGAAAGAGTTTGGCCTCTTCTTCCACTTCTCTTCTGATACGAAGGAACTTCAATAAAGGCTTAGTTGTGCTGCCCTTCAATGCGATAAAACAATTTGATATTTTAACCCTTTATTCTCTATTTTATATCCATTTTAATGATAAATAAATAAATAAATCAAAGGAAATGTTTTAGTCATTAATTTTTATGGAAGCAAAATAGCCATGATAATTATATAGAAAAATCAATATAGAGGAAGATGTATGAAATTTTTATGCGAATGGATGAGTCTTCTAGGATCTTCTAGAATTTTGTTAATTTTTGAATGAAATTCTATATTCAAAATTTCGCCAAAAAATTAGTACTGAATTTAAATAAGTCTCTAACCATGCATAATTGCTTATTTCTGCTTTATATTCATTTTAAAAGTCATTTTATAAAAGGATTGTCAATTAGTTGAAGAAAATTCAAGAAAAATCGACTTGTTTTGTAAACTAAGTAATTTTGATCAAAGCTAAAAGAAAATATTTACCAAGACAAACACTGTAAATAAAATGATGAATTGTGTGGTTGTTCTCAAAAGACCAAAATTCTTAACATCAGAGTTCTCAGCGTCAGAGAAGAGAACAGCAATCAATGCAAAAGCGACGGCTCCTCTCAGTCCCCCATAAGCCTATCAAAACATTGGCATCGATTTTATTATAAATTTGTTGAAAATAATTAATGTTTATTCAGATTAATGAGATCTCATTAATGCATTTATTATTTGAATTTTTTCTTATAAGAATGAAAACCTATACCCAGTTTTCATTTAATCGATCAAATCTTTGATCATTTAACGTCATCGGAATAATCAATGTCTTTATTAACTCATTCCATGATAGCATAACATGTTTAGTATCTTGTTTCAACAAGGTATTCTATTATCGTTTTTTTAATCCTCAAAATTATTATTGAATATTTTTCGAATCATTGATTCTTTTACAGTCTGATCAGTTTATAACGGAAAGTATAGCCAAATTGTGCACTATTTCTCCACCATTATTACAAGGTAAAATAATTAGATATCATTAAAAGTTGGTTAATTCCTTATCGATGCTTTCGGATAAAATAATTTATTTTATAAAATTTTTCTATAAATTCAATTTATTACTACAGATGTGACAAATAGTGCAAGTAGGAGGCTCAGAAAGCTCCTAGGCCCTACTCTAATGCCTTTTCTTTCAAATTTTTCAAATACTGAGTGGCAAAGTGAATAAAGTTCTACTGGGTTTTTGGTTATTCCTTATTAGATTTCTTTGACATTCCACATAGCTTCTAATATTTTTGAGTTTGATAAACCTGGGTCAGACTGTGTAAGAAATATTAGTGTATTTGTGGCATCGGTTCCTTAGATACTAGAGAGGAATATTCCCAAACTGATTAATTTAGGGAATGTTTGGATTCATAACTATGGCAGAGGATGTGTTCGCCCGAAGGACTGACTCCCAAATGAAGCACTCGTTCAACAAAGGCTTGTATTTAGTTAAGCACTCAATCATAGAATTGCAATGAAATGAATACCATTAATATTTGTTCTTCGAATTTGATGGACGGAACTCTTTGCAACAAACTGTTCAGAATGAATGTCAGCACAAATACACCTAAACATTGAGAAAATCAAATCATTCACATGAATATAAATCAAACAT
The DNA here is from genome assembly GCA_034695525.1 of Euzetes globulus. NCBI lineage: Eukaryota > Metazoa > Arthropoda > Arachnida > Sarcoptiformes > Euzetidae > Euzetes > Euzetes globulus. Next base: position 17,794 of record JAQIWP010000420.1, read on the forward strand.
TTCGTAAAGTCATCGAAATATATAACAAATTTTGAATATAGAATAAAATTGATTACATTTTATCGAAATCCAAGAATTTAAATTCAAATCTCATTATTATATAGAGCACTTTTCACAAGTATAGTCAAAATTCAAATAAATTAATTAAATGCTCAAATAGTAAGCATTGAATTAATTCTCGGTTCCGACAATTGCCATATAAATAAGAGCTTCGACCAAAACTAGGGCAAGGCTTAAACCATATAAGAGCTGGCTCTTATTATTTATTAATTAAGAAACTTGATATTTTTTGTTTGTTTGAAAAGGTGAATAAATGAATGAATGATCAGCGATTCTTTTTATATTTGTACTAATTGTTGATCACAAGAACAATTTGTCTGAAGACCAGTTGAAATGCTTAAGTGGGTTACACTTGACTGAAGAGTCCTCATTGCTATGAACTTCATTTTATCTCTTATTCTAGTTTGCATTCAATTCTACATAATCTTCGAACCCTTCGAATACATTATAAGTACGAATGCAATAAAAGATTGTTTGAAAGAATTCTCTGATTATATCTGAAAATTCACTAAACATTTAAATATTGAATATTAATTTTGGGAATAATAACGTCAGATATTGAGAAAAAGAATATTTATTTTAGAAGTTTTAGAACTTCGCGATTTCTAACCATTTTAATGAATTTTAATTAAATGAAATTTTCGGCGTTTTGTTTATCAACAAAATGAGTAAAAACTCTAAATTTTTAATAGAAATATAAAATTTATATATCAATAAAAAAGGGGTCAATTGATGTTTGAAAAACTTGACCAGGAAACCTTATACATTCATTTTAAATATGTAATTTGTAATTTTAAATATGTCATTTTATTTTATATATTACTATTTATATGAAGCATAATCTGAAGTCAAAATAATATAACTTGGAGAAAATTCTTTCAATCAATCTTTTATTGCATTAGTAATTATAAGAGAATTGACTTACACTTACTTAAGTTAGACAAGAATTCATTCATTTCTACTTTGGTATACATTTTAACCAGGGGTCACCAAGGGGGAGGTTATAAAGTATTTGAGCTCCCTAGGGCATTTGGGAAATTTTAGGACATTTTGGTAAAATTTGGGAATTTTCGGTAATGGCGGCTAAAATTCAAGCTCTTTTGCAAATGGCGGACCAAAAATCCAAAAGTTTGGGGATGTAATTGAAATTTTAAAACGTTATTTGTTGGTTTTCATCAAAATGATGAATTAAATGAGATTATTTTATGTTCTAGACTTCATATTGGCAAAAAATGAAAATATGAAATTTTTAACCTGATTTTTTTTAAATTAAAATGTTTATTTTATATTTTTTGTTTATTTATACTCTTAAGCATAAAGTTGTATATTAATAAATAATCAAATTTCATCAATTTTGTGAAAAACAACAAATAACGTCGTAAAAATGTATTAAAAATTGTTATTCCAGAAAAATGGTCATAACTTTGATACCAATAAAGTTCTAACTTTCATATATGAATTCATCATGCTTGGTTTAGTCAGAATTAAGGTATCATTTGTCGAAATCAATGACTTCGAAATTGCAACTTTGTCGCTCTTTAGCGGAAAACTGCATGGGGATGGGCAAAAGTACAAATGAACAATTTTGTAGAGAGACACCTTATCTATCGTTTCCGCATAATTTTATCGTTGATCTAAGGGGGCGTGGCCACCATTGGGTACTCGACAACTCCTTTGTTCAGTTGTTTTGAATATATTTTATAAAATAGATAAAGAGATTATTTATCAAGAGGTCAATGGACTGTTAGAATAGTCTACAATTAATTAGAAATGATGGATAAATAAGTGGTAAAATGCAATCTTACACAACATAATAAAGAGGAATATAAATCCAAGATCAATTCAAGATTGCACCGTAAAGGGTGTCATACTCGACCTTAGGGGAGGGGCTAGTTTTACTCTCAATTTAGGAAAGAGTATTTTAGCAGAAAATTAATCTGGCCATGCTAAAGAAAATTGAAAGTATTTAAACCACACATCCTTGGGCATCTCTGACAGTTACATGTATACAGGTAAAATTAAATTCTTTGTTAATGGATCATAGGTTATTAAGAGAAAGGTGGATTTAAAAAAAAATCTCTCTACTAAGGTCTACTAGGTCCTCGCCGAACATAAATATCAATTTCTGGTATAATCTGCCATTTTGTTATTATTCTTTATTTTAACGAGGTGAGTACTTCCCCCCACTTCCCCCACTTCAGCTTAATGACTCAAAATTGCTACCTTTAAGATTTTCTTCTTCTTTCTACTCTCTAGACTTAGGTTTCTTTGGCCCTAATTATGGGATTATTAACTGGTATGCAGAAAAAGATAATAACCAGAATAACTAACTCCTTAGTTTGACCTATTTAGATTTGGAGTATACCTTTCAAACCTAGTTTTATGTGCGTTTGATTTTTATTTTATTTTGTATGTTTTAGGAAAAATCCCTCTAAACCCTGAAGATTTCCTTGGTGATTTCCTTGGTGATTTCCTTGGTGATTTCCTCTTTGGGTTGGGACACCCACCGCATTAGATTTTTGGTATTAATTATATTATTTTAAAAATAAATTATTCAAAACTCACTAATGAAACGATAAACCAAACAAAATAATAGAGAAAAGAGAGCGAAGGCTGTGTTCCATACGAGCGGCTCATTAAAGAGAGTCGTTCCCAAGAAGAAAAATATCAACAGATCTGATATTGTGCTGCAATTGGATATGAAATAACATATTATTACTTATATATCGAGCGTTTGATTTTCAAAGCATCAAATGAATAGCCATTTAATCAATGAATGCCATCACTGGCTCTAAGTTTATACATTAGATATCAAGGAGAAGGTTATCCGGAATCGTTTGATTCAGATAATAAGCTGCAAATCAGGATCAGCCATAAAACGGTATAATAATTATCGTTTGACTCCATTTCTATGTCAAACATTAAGGAGCAGAGAAGACATTAATGTCTGATAACCTGTCTATCCCTGACTATCTCTTTCTAGACTAATCAATGGTAAGAATTTGAGTAAAGAACTTTTTCTAACAAAGCAAATTATTGATTGTTGTTTTGAATTACTACTGTCTTAATTAAAATGGATCTATCATTTGTATTCTGAGCTAATAATTGAAAAGTTTTGTGAATAGTGGACAGAATAAGACATTGAAAACGTATTTAACATTTGGCAAATGGACGGCACTATATCTCACATATTATTAATTACAGAAGAGTATAACCACTTTCCTAATAGGAATGCTTATTGTCTGAACAGATCCGAGAAAATGACAACTAATGGAAACAATTTTCTATTAGACTGAGTAAGGGATTGGATTTTGGCTCAAAACAAAATAAAATAAAGACTATATTCAGAGTCATAACAATTAAATATTATTAATGGCGATAAAAGCTGTTATAACTCCTCTAAGACTTGGAAATATGAGTAATACATTCAATTAATTTGAGACATACCTCAATGTTTTGGCAAAATATGTTACAGTTGTTCGCGATGTTTGCGATATGTTCCTGAAAGTGTACTCCGACTGAACCTTCAATTAAATTCAAAGAGCCTTTTTCACAATTCAAGCTAATAATTAGGATTACATACGAGTCCACAACCAATTAAACTGATTAAACCCGAAAAGTGTACGATTTCTGCGCTCAGAAATCCCATGTATGCCATCGTCACCACAATCATCGGCTCAATCACTTGACGATTCAAATTAACAAATGATTTAGAATTGAGAATTAGACCCATTATCTCTAATTTATGCATCAACATATTAGGATTAAGGTGAGATCGTGAAATAGCGCCATAAACAAAAACAAAATTAAGAAAAATAATGACCCAGTATTTCTATTGGCAAAGAGACTCTGAACAAGGAATTATATTTTAAGAATTTTAGTTCTTATAAATGGCTAAAGGAAGGAGGTACTTTGAAATTAACTTCCTGAAGACTATTCCTCAATTGAGTGTCATTGGAGCAGAATATTTTAATCTGATAAGAAACTAGTAAATTATTAGTAATCAAGTTGTATCAAGCTTAGACCATAACACTTAATCGATGTTGAAGATAATATTTTCGTGCTAACTCTACTTATATTGCATGAGATGTACTTTTATTTATCATAAACATAAGGCAATAGCGTTCCTAATGGATAAATAAAATTGTGATTTATTAATGCCAGTTTTTGTCTAGATTTTCTTTTGACATGTCTGGTACATATCAATTTGGTAATTACAATTTTGCTAGACTCTATGCAAACATTTAATTATCGGAATCGATCGGACAAATCCTACTATAAAACAGTTTGAGAATAATATGAGACAATTTTGATTAAATTGGAAAATTTGGTGATATCTCAGCCATCATTCAAACTACTAATGATTTGATGGAAAATACTTTATTAAAATAAATACTATTTTGTGGTCTCAACTTTGCGACTAATATTAACTTTTATCCTAAATATAGGGCTTCAAAAATATGTAACAATTTTTATAAATCCGTTTTAGTCATGTCTTCGCATTTAATTTAATTAAATTTGAAATTAATATCAATAAAGACCTCTGACGTGAGTTGTTTTCAGTGTTAGCAGAGACGTGAAAACGCCAAATAGTACGCCGATGACGAACCCGCCACAGCTGACCAGGAACAGTGAGACAAACCCTTTTAGAAATTCAATTGCTTCGACTTTGGACTGGCCTAACATTGAGGATAATATCCGGTGAACGACAATCACGACTGCATCTGATATTTATTTAACATTTTGTTATTTATCTTTGATATGCGAAAAGTTCATTGAATACCATTGAGAAGTGATTCGCCAAATACCAAAAAATATAGGCTTTTATTTACAGACAAATCTTGAAATATGGCCAAAACCTTAACAAAACATGTTTAGAATTAATATAAAAATTATGAAAAAGAATTCCATTTAGTATTTACTGAAACGGGATCGACAGCACTAATGGCAGTGCCGAACACCATTAATTCCACAAATGATATTTGAGGAAAGGCCAACCATTTTATTGGAATCAATTCAATCAGATAAAGAGATGGACCGATCAATGCTATGTTGATGAAAGTGCCCTTAATATTGTACAAAAGACCAGGCTTAGATTAAAATAAAATTCCGAGAAAATGATAAATTTGGTTGTAAAAAGGAAAAGTGAACATGATGGTAACATAATACTACTTACAAACACTGCAAAGACTAATATCGAGCCCAAGTTAGTGACAAAAGCGAAATCATGCAAAGAATAGGCCGATTCCAGGATTATTCTGTTTATAAGATTCCGATACAATTATCAATAGTTTTGCGATTCATTTTCATTTTTGTTCGCTTTTTCTTTCAATAGAAGTAATGGTTGCGAACAATAAAGACATTGATTTGAAAACCAATAATAAAATATTGAATGAAAGCATATTTACGGCGGCAGCAGAACGAAGAAAAACAGGTCTGTTGTGAACCGAGGAACTTCTTTTGTTAGCTTCAATGCACTTCAATCCGATTTAAAATTAATGATAAATGCATTTTATATTAATGAGAAGAGCTTTCAGTGCGATTGACTCACTGTATGGCCGCACCAATGGCCAGTCCCAACAGAATTAAGATGCTTTGTGCACAATTGAAAGAATACATTACAATATTATCACTTCCCTACAGAAGTAGGAAATGGCTAAGCTAAGGACTACCTTACAGCACAATAAATGATCAGGATGATTCAGGAATCACATATGACTCTTAGTTTAGTGAAGCACTTAATCTCAATAAAGTGAAAACAAAATGAGTTCATTGAATCCTATTTTGACTGAAATTTAGAATTCATTGATTTTTAAGTTCTTTCAATGTTTCAAATCAAGTATTCAAATGTCTCTACATTTTTAGTCTGTGCTCAAAGAAAGAGCAATTTGTATACCTTATTCTCATCACATTTTTCCCAATTAACACCAAGACTCTCTAGGACATTTAGAGGCAATGTAGTAACTTTATTTTTAGATTTTTCCAATTTTAAGTTTTAAAAAATGTTCTATGAAACAAATAAAATGTTTCAGATTTTTAAATAAGGTAAATCATATGGATTACCAATCGCCGATTGGAATGCAAGCCAGTTCATATAACTTTTTTTTACGTGTGACGAATTGTTAAAAACATAATTTATAATGTGTTAGTCAGTGCTAAAATAGTGCAAGGTAATTCAATTATGTTTTCAGTACATACCAGGATTCAGGAATAATATTGCTTAAAAAGTGACTGAAATGATAAACAATCTTGGTGATGGCAGCAATTAATAAAAGCAAGCAGAAGAGCCAACTGTTTTTATTCTTCTGCCAGTCCCACCCAATCAGATGAATGCCTGTGTGGTTCCCGATATGTTTTGACTTAATATCTGTTGATTCGGACAATTGTTTAAAAGTAGGAAATCTGTCAAAATTCAGTCCAACTGTTTAAAGAAAAATAATTATTCGTTAATTCGTCAGTTGAGTGCCATTAAAGCAGAGATCAATAGAACACTCAATTTAAGTAGTCTAGCCATAAAACTTGCAAAATAGCATAATTATAGGCTAATTAAGTTAAATTTAAGCATAAAATCGCCAGAAATAAGCTTATTTCAAAAGAAAATGGCCGCTAATGGCCGATTTCTGGTCGATTTTGGCTTCCGGAAAATGGCCCCCTAAAAAGAAAATTTTTAAATTTGGCACCCCCTAGCCAAATGTCAATTTGACCCTACCCTACATCCTCTCCTAGGGTCTTCCAACGTGGTGATCCCTGTTCACAACTAATATTTTGTCAGATTTAATCATATATTAAAAAAAAAGTATAAAAGTAACAATGAATGAGAATGAGTAACTTCAAGTCCATTAAAGAATCTTGTAAACTACAAGCTATATTTATTATCCTTTTATGAAAATTATGGCATTCCTTTGCCCACTGGGTTTGAGCATTCAGTTTGAATTTGTTATCTTTTCATTTATTTGTTCGTATATTTTGTTTCAATAGAAATGTCAAAAATTTCAATATTCATTAATCCGTGAAAAAACAGTTCTGGTCTTCAATAAGACAATCGATTTTTCATTTCTTCCACTCATATCTTTCGTTGCAAAAGTCCTAAACATTCTTTGTTCGGAAAAGTTTTGAATTCCAAGTAAAAATTGTTAACCTTTTCATTTATTAAAAGTATTGAACATTTCATCCCATTGTGTTTTACCTTGATAAGCAGATCAACTCAAATGAATTCAATAAAATATTAAAAATAAGTTCTGACAAAGATTTCAATGAAACTGTTTTTAATATCAATAGATTATTTCCAGCTCTAAATACATCCATTTCTTTACACATAAAATTGAATTCTTTAATAAGTACTCAGAAAAAGATAAATTCAAGGCTTATCAATAATATAATTACATTTGTCATTTTCTTTCCTAATTTTTCTTGATAAAACTTAGCTTGTATAGGTTATTATTATTATGAAATTCGATATAAACGAAGCAAAAGTTTCATGTGATTGCATGTTATACGTATTCAAATTATGATAATTTTTTAGCGACTCTCTTTTTTACCACATTTGCTTCTTTGAATAGAACGTCATCAAGAAGCAATTACTGAATTAAAAGAGTCGATCACAAACTAATTAAGCAAAGATCAAATTAATAGCGATATTATAATTTTAATCTAGCCTATTGCTTGGGAACTTTAAGCACTTGAAGATTTTTACACATAAAGTTAGAAATAGAGATAACAAATAATTATGTTAAAAGTTTAAAATAATGGGTAGCCATAGGGTGTATTATGTATACCCCCTGAGGTCAAGAATTTATCAAAATACCCCTCCCTCTGAGGTTTGAGAACAATTTTAAAGGAAAAACTCAAAAAACCGCAAAACCCCTCCCTCCTTTGAAGCACAGCGGTAATTTTTTTTACAAAATTACCCCCATTTTGTCGGCCATTTTCGTTAATTTTACTAATTAAATTGCATTTAAACTGAATTAAAGGCAATTTAAACTTAATTAAACTTAATTTAACTGGATTTAGGCAAGAATAAGGAACAAAATGGCCTCTTCCTGCGGTACTTCCGGACGCCATCTTGGGAAAATACCCCCTTAAAATTTGAGAAAAAATCCTTCATTTTACCCTCCCCTTATACCCTTCCTTTAGGTCTCAGACCTTGGCTACCCATGTTTAAAGACATTGCAGACTGTAAATTAGAAAATAAAGTTGCCGAGTTTTAATCTAGCCACTAGATTCTGGTCAAATGTCAATGAATACAAATGTTATGATTAAATTAGTTGAACGAGGTTTGAAAGCGCATCTATATTCACGGATAGGCGGATTGCAGGGGGCAAGGGACGAACACATTTACATGTACTACATGCTATTGTAAATGTAGTGAAAACTGAAGCAAAATTGAGATATAAATATGTTTGAGAATTGCTATTCTTCTTCTTCTTCTTAATCGTTAATATTGATCGAAGAAATGCTCAAAAATATTTTACATTATATCGTAGAATATGAATGAACTCATTGAGATTCTCATTTGGAAAATACAAATAAAATATACAAATAAAATATACAAATAAT
>JAQIWP010000421.1:0-26406 GCA_034695525.1 Euzetes globulus
AAAACTTTGCTGTTCTCTGATTGGCTTGTGCAGTCTGCACAGATTGTTGGGCTCTCGTCCTTAATGGGATATAAGAGTGAACGACCGGCGAATTACAAGCAATGCAATGGCTAAACATGGATAACTATAAAACAGTTACCATGGACAATTACCATAAAACTAGCAATTATTTAAAACTTTTGTAACATTTGGTTACGTGTTTTGTGAATGAAGTGAACATTTATTGAAAGTACACGTTATTAGAGACGGCTCTCCATAACGACGACAAACAATCTATTCTTTTATTTATTCCGAAATATGCTTTAAATTATTGATTGAATTAAATTTTAGTCAATTTTCACCCGTTTTTAATTAATCGCTAATTTCAAAGTTAATTGCAATGAAAAACATGTCATTCAACCGAATCTGTTATTTTGTATTAATTTATTTGTTGGCAGTTTTAGACCGAATTGAAAGCGCGACCGAAGTGTTGAGACCGCGAGGAGTCTCTCTCGACAGTAATCATCACTTTATTTGATTCATTTGCCATTTGCTTTGTTTATTGACTTCTTTGTCTCTTCAGAAAAAATATTCTACGACCCGAACAAAGACTTTCAATGTCTGGACGGCTCGAGTTCTGTGCCCTTTATGTTAGTCAACGACGACTACTGTGACTGCGATGACGGTAGTGACGAACCGGGAACTAATGCCTGTCCTAATGGACGCTTTCATTGCTCGAATCTCGGGTTCGTTGAAAAAATCATTCCGTCCTCTCGAGTCAATGATGGCATTTGTGGTAAGTCTTTGTTGATCTGAAAAAGTATAAGAACTGACGAATGAAATATTGCGAAAGACTGTTGCGATGCCAGCGATGAGTACAATAGTTCTGCCAATTGTCACAACAATTGCATGGAAATGGGAGAGGAGTTGAGACAACAGAGGGAACTCCACCTCAAACTTCTTAAAGAAGGAAATCAAATTAGAGAAGAATATATCCAAGAATCGAAACAAAAGAAAGAAAAGTCGAAACAAGAATTAGAAGAACTGAAACGAAAGAAATTGGAAATCGAAGAACAAAAGAGTGCTAAAGAAGCCATCAAAAAGGACTCAGAGGAAAGGGAGAAAGTGGCCCTCGACAAGTATAAAGAAGAGGAAGAGATCATCAAAAGAGAGAGGGAGGAACAGGAATTGAAAAAGCAACAGGAAGAAGATGCAAAGGTGGCAGAACTAGCTTTCAAAGAAATGGACCTCAATAAGGATGGTCTGCTCTCATACAAAGAAGTGCAACAATTTGCCAAATTTGACAAAGATGGCGACGGAATTGTCTCTGACGACGAGGCAAAGGTTCGTATTATCACTAATTATTACTTACAAAACATTAATTGTTTCATTCAATCAGTTCTTTATTCACGCGGCCACAGAGCTAGGACTTGAAGAATTCATAGAAGTGGGCTGGGTCATTATGAAGCCATTTTATTTAAAGGACAAAACAATGGTATACATGACTCAGTCTCAGCTTTTCTCAAATGCTTTCCTTTAAATCTCTAATTGCTTTCCATTTGATTTTAACTCTTATGTTATGAATGTTTGCAATAATAGCATGACTTTGAACAACGAAATGATGAGACTCAGGGCACAGAAACTGAACCCTCTCCCGATCCCGTTAGTGACTTAGAACCTGAAACCATTGACGAAACGCCCGAAGAAAGCCAATCGCCGGTGAGACCCAACTTTTCCAATTTGTTTTTACTTTTAATTCCTATTAATACTTGAATTCCTTAATTTAATTCAATAATTGGAAAATTTTTATTAATATCTAAAATAATTCTTAAGAATGATGAAGAAGAAGAAGAAGATGAGGGACCGCCTCCTTTCTTCCCTCCCAAAGATGCAGAACCAGAGACCACAACACAAGATTCGACTCTTGAATACGACGACGAAACGAAACAATTGATTGAAAGAGCAAAACAGGCGAGAGATGAGTATTCGGAAGTCGAGGGCAAATTTCTAGACATTCAGAATAAAATTAGAGAAATCGAAGTCAATCTCGAAACAGATTACGGACCTAACGATGAATTTATGCCACTTCAGGGCCAGTGCTTCGAATACACTGATCTCGAATATACCTATAAGTTATGTCCCTTCGATAGTGCCTCTCAACGGCCCAAAAATGGCGGTTCAGAAACCAGTCTGGGGTAAACATTCTTGCAATTTGATTGACATTTATCTAAATAATCGTTTCAGGCGTTGGGGACAGTGGGCAGGTCCAGAACACGACAAATACAGTAGAATGAAGTTCGATGGCGGTGCTCAATGTTGGAATGGACCGGTCAGGTCTGTCATGATCAATCTGAGTTGTGGGACAGCCAATGAAGTGACCGGTACTTCAGAGCCGTCGCGCTGTGAATATGAATTTGGTTTCAGGAGTCCGGCCGCATGCTTTACCCACTCCCGTCCTGAAGACACTGAACACCACATCCACTCAGAGCTATAATCAGTGTTTGATTTGATTTTAAATCGATTTCCTAAGCAATCATTAATTCAATTTTGAACTCTTATCGAATTCAAGTCATATTGACTTCACTTAAAGTTGGAGTTTATTTTAATTTAATTTCTTTGTGTTTGTAATGCATTCCAAAGAATAATTCTAATAAAATAGAATTTAATTTATACAACAAATGGTCGGAACCTTATTTCAAATTAATTTACAAAATAATCATTTTTTTGAATGAGTGGCAACTTTTGACAATTGTTTAAACTGTATTTTCTTATAAATAGGAGGATAGGAGTGGCGCTTATATGAGTAGCCCGGATAGCTCAGTCGGTAGAGCATTAGGCTTTTAACCTAAGGGTCCAGGGTTCGAGTCCCTGTTCGGGCGCATTCTTTTTTGCTTCTTTACTAATTCCATTTCACATTTAAATCCCTGGAAATTATAAAATTAGCTAAATTATATTTCTTTTAGAATTTGAGCTTGCCTATTTTTACAATATTAACAGCTTTTGCATTAAAGTTATGAATTGATTTTTATTATTTTTTTGATTAACTTTTAATTGATTTGAAAATTCTTTGGCGAAAAATAGGTTTCAAAAGTGTTTTGACGTATTTTATGTTCAAAATTACTGAAAACAATTTCAGTCAAAAATGATTTCTTTTGTATTTTAGCCTTTAATTCAAAATTAGTTTCAATTAAACCATAAAATCGTTTGAAACGGAATTTGTCTCAAAAATGTAAGCAATTTATCGTTTCATAAATAAATGTCTGTGTTTTGTCATCTTTTTTATAGATTTAGTCTTTATTTGTCAAAAAAGTCTTCGTTTCTCTCATTTTGTTTTCAAAATGCGTTTAATTTTCATTTTAAACAATTGTCTGACCTTTTAATGAAAAAAATGGACTAATGTTTCGGTCTTTCGGTCAAAAGATTTGACGATAAATAAGCCAATGGTTTAATCGAGTGGTGAAGAAATGGCCAAAAGAAAGAGAAACTCATCCAACAGTTCTGATGATGAGGGCAACGACTCGAAGGCCAACAAAGTGTCTTCTGATTCGTCTTCCAGTTCTGACGATGACGGAGACTGGAACGACACCAAGAAGAAGACCAAAAGCAAGGCTAAGGCAAAGACTAAAGCCGTTAAGAAAAATGTCAAACAAGTCGATGAAGATTTGGATGAGAAGGAAGAGGGAGAGGTTGAGGACGACGACGAAGACATTGAAGAGTTCAATGATGGATATGATGAGAATCTGATGGGCGATGAGGACGACCAGAAGAGACTCGCACTCATGACTGAGAAGGAGAGGGAACAGGAATTATTCAACAGATCCGAGAAGAGAGAGGTATTGAAAACCAGGTTTGAGATCGAAAAGAAGTTACGAATGGCTAAGAAGAAGGAACTCAACAAATCACAAACTGATGCCTCACAAAGAAGTACTGAAAGGCGAAGAAATATGGAGGACAAGAGGAAAGTGAAGGACGCCATCAAAGACTTGAAACAAATTCGTGAAAAGAAAAAGGAAAAACTCAAACAACAGAGACTCAGAGCCGCCGACGTTTACTCTTCTGACTCGGACTCAGATGATGACAAGAACGCCGGTCGGAAGACATCCTCTTCTTCTTCTTCATCGTCGTCGTCTTCAGACGATTCTGATGATGAAAAACCTAAAGTTAAAAATGAAGACGTGAAGAAAGAAGAGGAAGACTGGGATGAGACCCACGGAAGTGATCGCGAAGATGAAGTTGAAGCCTGGAATCTAACTGTCGATCATTTGAATGACATCCGTTTGTCTCGACATAAAATGGAGAAGTGGTGTCATTCGCCGTTCTTTAAAGAGACAGTCACCGGTTGTTTCGTACGCATAGGGATCGGACTCAACCCCACCTCAAAACAGAATGTCTATATTGTGGCGCAGATCACAGACGTGACCGAAACGCCCAAAATATATAATTTAGGCAAAACCCGAACCAATAAAGGCATAAAACTACGTCACGCCCGCAATCCTGAGCGCATCTATCGCTTGGAGTTTGTCTCTGACAGTCCCTTCGCTACTCAAGAATACCAGAAATGGGTGGACAACATGGAGAAAGACAGGTGTGAACTGCCCTCTAAAGACTTTATCGAACGCAAGAAAAGGGACGTTCAGAATGCACTCAGTTATAGCTACACAGAATCGGACATCGAGTCCATTGTTCAGGAAAAGGAACGCTTTAATAACCGTCCCGTGAATTTCGCGATGAAAAAGACTCGGCTCATGAAAGACAAAGAATTGGCGGAAATGAATGGCGACAACGAAAAAGTGGAGCACATTCTCCAAGAAATCGACGAACTCGAAGCAGAGGCCAAAAAACTGGACAAAAAGAGAACCCAAAACATTGCCGCCATTTCTTACATCAATGAACGGAATCGAATGCGAAACATAAAAGAGGCCGAAAAGGCTTTAGTCGAACAGAGCGCCGAAATGAAGAAGACTATGAAAGACGACCCCTTCACTCGACGCAAATGTACCCCAACTATGATCCATATGTTCAACAAAAACAAAGTCAAGACTGAAGTCGATTCCGTCACAGAAGACTTGACTGAAAAGATTGAGATCTACTCCAAAAGTCAAACCGAAGAGAATGGAAAAGAGGTGTCTGTGAGCGACCAAAACTCAAGTGTCGAGTTGTCGCAAAAGTTGACTCCAGTGGCAACTGAGAGGCCATTATCTCCTGGACATCACAACGACTTATTCTCTGCCCATAATTTCGATATCAAAATCGATTTCGATGTCGACATCGGAATCCCAACGGCTTCGTCGGCCAACAATTTTTCGAGCAGTTCTTTCTCTTCAAACAACAACTCTTTCATTGCACCCAAACCTACGAACAGACGTTCACTGAACTTAGACGAATATAAGAAGAAAAAGGGACTCATTTAGTAGTGGTTCAGTACTTTTACGATTTTCATTAAATAATTTCAATTGTTTGTTCAAATAATGATTTCAATAGAATTAAATAATATCCGATAAATGTTCTGATATTATTTAATTTCATCCATTCATTCACAACTTGTTTCCTATTTGTTCCCAAATAATCTTTGATTTCAATCGTTTGTTTGCCTTAATTTATGAATAAATTAATTTTTAGTTAATTATGATTTAAATCTTTGGTTTTGTTTTGAAAGTTCATTTCGTTTTGAAATTATGTTTTAAATTGTATTATAATTTGTGAGAAATACAATTTGTATGCAATCATTCTTAACGATTGTATGAGTAATTTAAAATCAATGCTTTAATAAAAACAATTAATTTTAAATTTGCATTCATTTGAATTGAATCACAAATCCATGTATTTGTTTAGGTATTTATGAATCGGTCCCTCAGTTGTCATGTTTTCAGACAATTATTATTGTTTTGATTGAATTTCGTTTAGTTTTTAATTCAAATTAATTGTTTACTGATTGTCATCGCTATGGAAGACGAAGACTTGGAAGAGATGAAGTTCTTAAGAGGTGCTTTCAAACTATCCTATTGATTTGTACCTTGCTAATTGTCTTTAATTTTATTAGAAAAATACAAAAGAATGGAAGCCTTCGACAAAAGACAGATAATCGCTTATAAATTTGACATAAATTCGGTGAACAGGAAGAAGACAACGATTCCAAAAGGGCTCAAAGCCGTTGAAAATGTTTCGGATGAAGAGCCGGACAATAGTGAAGTGTCTCAAGTGATGGGATTCTCCACTTTTGGCCGATCAAAGAGTTCGTCCAAAAATGATACGAAAAGCGCCAAAACATTTGATGTCGAAAAACTTATGGCCGAACGACCGACGGCTGACAAATGGAAGTCTTTCGGACAATCAACCGATTCTAATGATGACAAGATTAACAACGATTCAAATGATACGGAACTAAATGTCAGTTTGAAAGAGAAAACCGAAACTTCAGAAAAAAGCGAAAGTACAGGAAAACAGAGAGAATCGACCAATGATTCGGAATCAGATGATGACCTCATCGGACCACCGCTTCCCCCGGGATTCGGTGTAGAGTCGGTAGACACTGAAGAAAACAGTGAGGATGAGTTGAGTGAAGAAGAAATGACGAGTCGTTTCGAGGTTTTGCCGATCAGTCATGAGATCGAACTGATCCACGGCTCCAAATCTGTGACGGCTCTGGCTTTAGATCCGAACGGGTCGCGAGTCATTTCTGGAGGTATTGACTATGAGTTACGTTTTTGGGACTTCCAGGGAATGGACTCTTCATTGCAATCTTTTCGTGCGATCACTCCATGTGAGTGCCATCCCATCAAAAATGTAGAGTTTTCTGCCAACGGAGACGTCATTCTCGTCATTTCCGGAGCCTGTGTCGCAAAGATTGTGGACAGGGATGGCTTTGTAAAGGGGGAGACCATTAAAGGCGATCAGTATATATCAGACATGAGTAACACTAAGGGACACGTAGCCATGCTCAACGACGGCGTTTGGAACCCCAGAGACAAGAAAGAGTTGGCCACTTCTTCCAATGATGGCACTTGTCGCATTTGGGACATCAATAACCTGAAGGCGCATAAGACTGTTCTTAAACCACGTTCTTCCGGAGGACTGAGAGCTCCTCCCAATTCTGTTCGTTATACGAGAAACGCCGAAATGATTTGTGTCGGTTGTAATGATGGAAGTGTTCAGATGTGGGACACCAGAAGAAGTTTTGTTAACACCAGTAATTTGATTCGAACGGCACACTCCAAGGGCTCAGAAATTACTTGCATTCAGTTCTCATATGACGGCAATTGTCTTCTAAGTCGCGGAACTGACGACACACTCAAGTTGTGGGACATGAAAATGCTTAAGACTCCCATATTTTGCATCAATGATCTCTTTACTCGCTTTTCAATGACTGATTGCTTTTTCAGTCCCGACGACCGGCTCATAGCCACAGGAGTCTCATGTCTTAAGGGAGAAGAGTTTGGAAGACTTTTATTCTATTCGAGAGACACATCAGAACTAAAACACGAGATAAAAGTGAGTAATGGGTCAGTGATTCGTAGTTCGTGGCACCCAAAACTCAATCAAATACTAACCAGTTCCTCGACCGGTGCTGTCAAAGTCTATTACGACCCGGACAGGTCAGACAGAGGCGCCAAACTCTGTGCTGTCAAACAGAGGCGTAAATACAGAGAAAGCTTTGAGCAAATATCGGCCCAAATCATAGCCCGTATGTATCGCTTGATTTTATTTGAAATTTAATTTTAATTGCCTTTAATCGACTACTCCCTCATTCAGCGCACGCCTTACCCCTCTTCAAAACGGAACGCAAAAAGTCATATCGAATGCAAATGCTTAAGGATAGGAAAGATCCGGTCAAATCTAGAAGGCCTGAACTACCAGTGACTGGTCCTGGGGCTGGCGGTCGAATTGCTTCGGCGGGCAATACATTTGCATCATTTATAGCAAGAAATCTGGGCGTCAAGAATAAAATAGATGACAACGAAGACCCGCGAGAGGCTATCCTCAGACACGCCAAGGAAGCGGCGGAAAATCCCTATTGGGTATCTCCCGCCTATGCGGCCACTCAACCAAAGCCAGTGTTCGCACACGAAAACAAAGATGAAGAAGAAGAAGATGAAGGACCGTCCGCTAAGAGACCTCATATTCCTATTTAGACTGAATGAGTCCATCGAGTCTTTCATTTTTTTTTGCTTTCCATTGAAATAAATGTAAATAAAGTTTATGTAAATTAAGTGTATTTTTATTATTAAAATTAAAATTAGGAAATACCTTGTCTTCTGGTTTATCGCAATTGTAAACACTTTCCTCAAAGCAATCATTTGTTTAATTCAACTTTTCTTCAAATACAGTAAACTTTCCTCAATTTATCAGTTATTGTGAAATCAAAATTTTAATGCAAATCAAAAAATGAATCATAAAATCGCTTGAATTGTAATGAAGACTATTTTGAGTGAAATATTTATTCAATATATTCTTTATAACAAATATTATTTCTTACAAACAGTTATTTAATACTTAATTAATTGTTAAATCATTTTGAGTCGATTTATGTGAAATACAATTTCTTACTTATATTATCTCAAACTTTAAAATTAAAATACTTTAATCAACAGATTAAAAAAATGTAAGTGATTTACAAAAAGCATAAATAAGTTTAAAGCCCTTTAAAGCAGTCATAGGTATATATTTCTACACATTTTCAAAGCAACCGAAAAGTTTTAAAAAAACCTATAATTCGTGCGAAATATAAGCAAATAATTAATTGATTGACAAAAAATCAATTTAACTTTCAAATGATTACCATTTTAACTATTCCTCCAATTTATTGATTTAAATAATGAACAGATTTGAAAGTTTAGTGCAGAGAAAGACAAGAAGACATGCAGATTAATCATCAGATTTGCTTGATCAAAACCACAAATTAATATTAGACAACAAATTAAGACATTTTTAGCAAAAGGTGAACCAAATTATATTGAAAAGCGTGTTAACAGCGATGTATTGGACCCGAACTATAGTAAGCGTCGCGTTTCTGAATTATTTCACTCCCATTTCTCCAATCTATTGAAATATCGATATATTTGTATCAATTAGAATTTGAAACATTAAAAACAGAACACGAATAATTCACAACATTAAATTATGGTCAATTTTATTTGAAACCTAGTTTTTATGTTTTTCAATTGAAAGATATTTACAAGTTGTAAATTGTAACAATTAAGTTTTCCGGAAAACATTCAAAGATCATATAAATCACAATAATTTGAATAATAATTGGAATGCTTTGAGTGTTGTTTAGAATCTGACAATGATATAATAAGTCTTGATAGACGAGAAAAATAATACAACATCCTTGTACATCCTTGTTGTTAACCTTTCTTATGTTTTGATAAACCTGTTCTAACGATTCTGTTCTTGAATTCTAATTAAATGAATGTTATGATAGTCTTAAAGGAAATAACTCAGGAATTTGTCTGAACACTGATCACAGTTTGAATCAGAATATCGTAGAGTCTTAGAGAGAGTTTATAGACATTGGTTTACTCCAGAAATATTATTTTCAATCTTTTGAGACCATTTGAAAACATTTTTGTTTTTGAAAAGTTTTACGAAACAATAACAGTATTTCTATATAATAATTATCACTTTAAATAAACATTTCATGAAAAATAAATTAAAAGAAAATTTTTATAAATATTTCTAGAACAAAAAATAATCATTTAGGTTCAGATTACATTAAATATTTGTTTCAAAAAGAGCTTAAATTCAGTTTTAATTCGATATAAATTTTGTTGAAATATATTGACAACAAAACATTTAATCAAATTTATGACAAAATGAGTTTGGTATTTCATTTCAAGGATGGCTAACACTCTTAACACGATTCAGCAAAAGATCTAAAGTAATAAATTCAGAAATAAATTGTAATACACATTTTTGGTGGTTGCAAACAACAAGAACAGGGGTCGCCATAAGGGGTATAGTATGTATGCCTCCTTTAGGTCGAGTTTTTACCAAAATACCTCCCTTCTGAGATTTGGAATAAATTTCAAAAAACGTTAAAAACATCCCCCCTGTTAAAAATGGTCGTCGCGCTATACCCCCTGAAGTCTCGAACTTTGGCGACCCCTAAACAAGAAGAAGTGAGTCGAAAGACCCGACAATCAATTGAACAACATAAACTCAAATGCTCTGGGTATTTAATCCAAGAAGTAATGATTATTTAAGTAAATTTTTAAAATGATTGAATGACTTATTAGTGAAATTTGCTTATAAACACATTTTGTTGAACATCCCTGACTTTATTCTCTTATCTTTTGAATGAATTTTGTTTCAAATTAATGAGAAGAATAATAAAAGTGTCAGAAATGACATTTGGAAAGCTTTGTGTGTCTTTGATCGACAATTTTATTATTGATTACCACAAATATTTAATGAATTGTTTACTAATTATAGAAATGAATATGAGATCGAAATAGTTTTAAGAGCATATAATATCGCCTAAAATTTAACTCAAAATATTCAATAACTACTTTTTCAGATTGAAAAAGTCAAAAATGTTATTATTTTATCAAATATTGAGAACAAAGTGTGAATTCAATCGTTTTGAACGAATTTTGTTTGTGTCAGAGCTATAGCGTCGGGTATTTCTTCGCATTTGTTTGCGTTAGTTCTCAATAAATGATTTCCATTTATACCGTCTGAACATTGAGTGAATTCTGTGCGACTTATTGTTGTTCTGAAAGCGCTGTTGTATCGAATCTGACCATAAGAAGAAGATGATCCAGCAAACTTACCAAATCTGTTGGCGTTCCTTTGTTTCGAACAGCATCTGACAAAAGTGTCTTTGAATGCCTGACGAAATTTCACTGACATTATTGAATACAAAACTAAAAGGAAACAAAAAACCAAATTTTTTTATAAGTTATAAAGAATATAATCGAAAAGACTGACTCGGATTTATAGTTGCGCTCAAATAGTATGTAATACCAGATATGTATTGAAGAATATTGTGAAAAATCACTTCAGACTGGGTTGGATTTTTCACATAAATTGCCATTAATCTGAAATTCAAAGGAATTGCATTTATATTGAAATTTAGACAATTTATGGGAAGAAAGTATGGAAATGTGGGAAATGTGGGAAATGTGGGAAATGTGTAAAAACTCATTCTAATTATCTGACCTTCAGATCGGAATTTATTAATTTTCTTCAAAACTGAGTTTTGATTAATGAATTAAAATAAGCATTAATCGCATTCTTTAATATTAATGATAAAATAAATTCAATAAATGTCAGCCATTATAAATGTTAATAGCTAAATAAATCGATTAAAATTATTAATTAGTTCAAGTCAAGTCAAGCTTGGTGATTAATATTTGATAGACTTGATTTAGGAATACCTTTGTGAGTGGAATGGAGCGAAACACACGAAAAAGGCGACCACAACAGCAACTGTTAAAAATAAGAATAAATTCAATTTTTATAATAAATAGGAAAATATTTTTCTTTCAATTCATTTTTATTGAGACATTATTCTTAAATAATATATAGAATATAAATAGAATTAATATTAAGTTTTATTGAAATTAATGACATTTTATAAAATCGGATGAATGCATAATATTATAGAGAATATTAGAAAAATAAAACAGTCATTTATTTCAATGTTTACCCAAAATACGGAAATTCTGGACTCAAGTTTCCAAATGGAGTTCAAATTATATTAATTCTGGTTCTAATGAAAACATATCTGAAAGATAACTCAGATGGAAGTCGGCTTAAAAAGATTGGGCAATCATTTTGATTGAATTGTTTGTTTTTAGACAGACTTTAATTAATGATATTTCGGGCGATAAATGTCTAACAAAAAGACTGCTTTTCTTATAATGAAAGTAAATGTTATTCAAAAAGTTTACCAAATTAGTTGCATTGATAACTCTAACTCTCAAAAACTAGGCTATAAGTTGACTATAACTTTTAGCCAATTGCTAGACATTTGATCCAGAATTGGGAAGACTTATATTCTGTTAATGAGTTTTGTTGAGTGCTTTGCTATCAATTATTATCACATCATTTGAGAGCATTTTTTTAATGACATCAACTCATATAATAGGCCTTCAAAGACATGGAACTCAGTCTCAAATGGAAGTCATACACGAGATAACAAAGATTTTGCCTCAAATGACACTTAATTTTATTATATTTTTCTATTTTGTGTGAAATATATCTTGAATTACATAACATACTGTCCCTTATACAATATCTTGTATAATATTTTTTTTAAACTCATACCATTCGGAGTTCAGTTTAGTACAGAATAAAAATAAAAGTGAACTTAAGATATTCGAGTGGAATATCCGATGTAATTGAGGAAAATCCTCAGATAATCGAAATTAAGGAATTAAATAAAGAATTTAATTTTTAAATTAAGTGAATGTTTTTACCCTTCAGAATAATTTATGTTTTCTTTAAAGTCTAACAAAAAACGCATTTAAAATATAAATTGAGTGATTTTCTGTGTTGAGGGTCGTTTTCAGGGTCTTCTCAACATTAAATACAATCGTCCCTCCGTATAAAAACATAGATATACTGAATTTGGATAATGAACATTAGATATGCAATGTAAGACAATGTAAGAGTAAGAGAATTGATTTCTTACATTGAATAGAATTGACCATGTTTTATACTACCGATAGATTGTATTTGATTCTCAAACATAATTCAGCAGTTATTAAGAAATAATTTCTAATAAATTCGAAAATAAGTAGAAAATGCGAAAATTTTAAATTTATTCTTTGCCAAATTGATGCATGATGATGATTAGGATGTTCAAGAACATTTGGTAATATGAAATAACGGTCACATAACTTTGGGGTTTCTCACAATATTTATGGCTGATTTGATTCTAAAACTGTCATATCGTCCGTTTCATTGACGACGAGGTTTCTATAATACACTTAAAGTGTGTTTTTGGCTTAAAAGACAATTTGCATCGATTTTAGTATTTTTATTAGAAAAATGACACATTTTGTAAGCAATCGATAACCTCCTGATGAGTGCTAATCAAAGTAACTCTGTTTCACATTCAATGTTTCAATATTTCTCAGCAAAAAATATTGCACTCAATTATGTTCTTAATTTTTTCTCGTTGTTCTTCAGCAAGAAAAATAATAAGAAGAAACCAATCACTGTTTCCACTTAAGAGTTAAAAGTTGTTTATATAAAATTCCAGAAAATAAACTACAATATTCCCCCGCAAATAAGAACATACCATTTCTAAATATTTGCCGGATTGCTTCGCTCGCTGGTTTGCTGGCTAGGGGGCCAAATCTCAAAATGTTCAGTCTAGGGGGTCAAGTACGTTGGCACCCCTTTGTGATCCCTGATCTAGGCTAATTAAACACAAAGCAAAAAGTGAACCTCTTACTAAAATGAAGAACATTGATCTTTTTAAAGAGACCAATCCCGTTACATAAATGCGCCAGGATGTTCAAGTTTAAAACTTTCGAGGTCTATAATGTACTCTAAAAATGTACAAGATTGTTTGATAAAATTTTAATTTTAAATCCTTAATACAGGCCCTACTGAGAGTGCATTGAGCATTTTTAAAAATTCGATATTAATTTAAAACTATTAATCTTTGGAGCAAATTGTGATCTATTTTTCCGCCAAAATTAGTTTAAATTTGAATTTTCGGCTAAAAATTAATCAAATTAATGCTAGGTGCCAGCTTCAAAATTAAAAAAAAAATTCTAACAAACAAAATCCATATTAAAGGTGGAACCAATTAAAACTTGAAATAAATTAGTTTCATTTTTAAATGATTAAATTAAGTTTTTTCTGGTTATTATTTGGCTGCCATACAGAAAGCCAGATAATTTTTTGCACTACATATTAGTGCTTTACTGTAAGAGATACCTATATGTTTCTCTTTCAAAAAAAACCTAGATAATATTCTGAACACCAAATCAAGGAATTAGAATTTTTCTTATGTGATTTAAGCTGCGATTTCAGAGAACCTTTACTGCAATGTTAGCCAATTATTTGGCCACCCGGCACAACTAGTAATCAATTCATTAAATTTAAAGTTAAGGCTTCACAAGTGATATCTTATAATTCATCAGAATATTGTGTAAGGTCATTACTGTGAGACATTAGTCGCATTCAGATCAAATCTTTTGAATTATGTCACTCAGTTTGAACACAATTAGAATAAAAATTTAATAAATGTGTATAAGACTCTTAAATTGAAAATCCTGCAAATTTTAATTAAAGTTAAAGCCATTTAATGAATTTTCTATGACTATTAAAATAATGACCAAAATTATTTTTTATCAACTTTAAGCCAAGAATTCAATTTTGTCTATTCTTCTAACTTTTTGATGACTGCACTCCTTCTGTATAAGGGTTTGTTGTAAGAAGTTTTAAGATATACTTCATTCAACGACCACTTGAGATATCTTAAAGATTCAATCATTTAATCATTGATGCGCAAGGTAGGAGTTGACCAGAAAATTCCTAGAGTCGAATGAGTTAGATTCACTTCCTTCAGTATCATCATAGTGTGGGAAAGGCTCATTGGATTTGTATAACAGGAAAGCATTTTTAACATTTAACACCCAGGTGTACACCCAAAATAGTGAATGACCCTCACTGTTCAATCTTTATTAGAAATGAATATGTGTTGAATGCATGTGTAATGCATTTTTTAAAGCCTCACATTGTGAGGTCAATATCGCTTATATGCATTCATAGCTCTATAGAAATCTACGAGAAGTATAGTAGACAGAAATTACTTTATAAGGCTATAAAAAGTGTATTCTGCAAGTTTAAAAGCTTAATTCCTTCAAATAAAGAACAAAATTGCGAATTTTCCGGCCGCTATTTGCAAAAATGTCTGATGTTTGGCTGACATACCAAAAAATCCTAAAATTTGCCCAAAATATGGCCGGCTCGCTTTACTCGCCGGAGCAGCGGGGGGGGGGGTATTTTCAGTTGACAGGGTAAAACGAAATAAGCCCCTTATTAACCACCTCTGGTTTTATCAAATAATTTATTGATTATTTTATGGAATCACATCAAACTGATTAAATTCAAAGCGCTGCAAAATTTAAAATGGTATTTCTTAAAATATAAATGACCAGAACACTAAATCTCATAATAATTGTTAACTCTATAGATAAAAATTTTAAATAAACGAAAGGTTCCAGACTGCTCTAACTTAGTTTTTCACTACATTTACAAAGTATGTACAGAGTCTTCCATATTTGAGCAATACTCGTACAAAGCTAAAGAATTAATTTTAACGGACATAAAGGCAGAAGAGATTAAAATCAAAACTGATACAGTTTACACAAAATTTTTAATAAAAAAAATTAAGCATAATAAATAGGGCTAAAATAATTTAAATTTTGGTCACTTTCTAATCAAAATGACCACTTGTTTGATTAGAGAGTAGCCTGTATTACAATTCTTTTTAAACACAACACTTTTTTAATCTTTAAAAATCGACCATATTGTTTGTTATTTTAAGTAATTTAGACTTAAAACTTGATAAAATACGTTAATTGTGGCTTGAGTAACCTAGTTTATGCTTAAAATCACCGGAAATATGCCTACTTAAGAAACAAGAATTTGGTTCAAACCTAAAACCCAATACTTTGACGCTTTCGATATCTAACTTATAACTATTTTAATATATCATGAAATACTCAAACCATCCTAACATATACTAAACCGATTTGTAGGGGGAGAACCACAATACTATAAACAACGTTGTGAAAAAATGGTGTAAATGGGCGTTTCCGGTCGCAATTTTTGAAATATACCCTAATATATTCCCTAAGCTATGGCTGAAAAATGAGTCACTGTCTTCTCCTTATATCCCCCTAGAGCCAGGGACCTTGTGATTCCTGCTACAGTGACATAATATGGGGCTTTATCATTGACCATCAATTACATGAATTTATATCAATTAAAGGATTTGCTTGAATCACTTTTCAAAATTTTCCTCTGATTTCAATTGAATTGAAATAAATTGCGACCAAATTACCGAAAATTATGCTTTTTTATTGTCTCGACCATATTACTCGATTTTTTAATTTTTTTAAATAAGTTCAATATATCCTGAGTAGAGATCAAAGAGTATTCATTTTTAGAATTTAATTTAATACATTATCTTGTAAGGCTTAGAATTTATGAACCTTAAAGATTTTGAACTTGGGCGAACCTCGCACACTTTGGTTGAAGTAGGCTATTTCATACACCATTTCAATAAGAGAATCGATATGTGCTTTGACAAACTGATCAAAAGTGGTGGCCATCTTTCTAATCTGATAGATCCTTTATTTTATTTTAGAATATGTGCAACTTGTAATTTTTGTCCTGTGTGTAATTTTCTTAATTTCTTTCCATTATCCGAGCCTTGCTTGCTTCTGAGTCATTTTCGTTGGATTTAGATCTGTTTATTCTAAAATTACAACATTCTCCAACATCCAGGATACATTGGAAAATTTGATAGAGTAAATAACGTTTTTTAGATTTGCCTCAAGGTTGAGCTCTGTCTACTTCCCCTATTTTATGCATTGTTGACTATAATTTTTATTTTAATGCAAACAGAAAGTTATCATAAACAATTTCAGCTTGAAAAATCTGATCAGCATTTCCTCGTTTTTATAAAATAATTTCAACGCAATATAATTACAAAAAGAATATTAATTAATAAATACTTCTTTCAACGCTTGAATGCAAAAAATAAAAGTCATATGAAAATGAAATATGAATTAAACGGATATTTGCATTCATGAGTGACTTTTTAATACTATACTACAATATATTATCAATTAATAACGAAGTTCGAGGTAAATGACCTCAAATTAATGGAATGCCAGAATTGAAAATTTACTCATTTATTTATTCGAATTTCTCAATTAACTTAACTAGAACTTTTGAAAAGCTGGCAAATTGCTGATTTTATTGTAGTTAAGGACAAAATGATAAATTAAAACAATTCACTTAAATTCACATAAAAATTAAATTTTTTTATTTTATTCGTAGATTATCAAGGTTTTTGAGTAACCGAATCATTAGAATGTGAAATCCAGAGTTACCCAAAGGGGGAGTGAAGTCAAAATCCCTGACATTTTAAGCTCCCGTTCCCCAAAATCGGGTTTTAACCCAAAACTACAAAATCTATAGTTTTGTTGGTTTTACCTGCCCTTGAGATCCCCTCTGTGATGATAGTAAGCGGGATTTTTGTCTATACATACTTGCCCACCCCTTTTCTCAATATAAGATCACCTTGGTACTTAAAATTCAATATTTAAAAGCTCATAAAACCACCTATAAAATTTTAAAAGAGAAAAACCACTAAGCTTTCATTTTAATTAGCTGTTGGAGGAAAGTTATAACAGATTAAATTACTCGCAAGACCTTCTTATATAAATATCAAATTACAACTCACATTCAATTTTGGGAATTCCATTTTTGTGAACCTATTCTTTTAGGTTTTTAGGTTTAAACTATAAATAAGTACCAATTTGAGTCCGATTTTGTGAATTTTATTAATGATTTAGCCTGACCCAATTATGTTCACAAGAGTGAGTAGAGTGTGCACTTATATTTTATTAAATCTAGAGCTTAAATAATCAAAACGTTTTATTCATATCTAAACATCATTTAAAGTTTATTAAACAAATTATTGAGTAATTAAGTGAATCGAGGGATCAATCATCAGTTCGAAGTCTTTATACACAGCTATCGTTTTATGAACATTTTTAATTCATCTCATTTCTAATGGCATTTAATTATAATATCGATTAACAGCATTCGTGTGCTCTTCTTTCAAAAGACATCACTCTCATCAAAACATGAGTATTAATATTATTAATACTTGTTTTGAAATCTTAATGAAGTTTTAGCTTACTTAATAATTCTATTTATCGAGTTTTACAATTTTTTACTTTAGATGTCATAAATTCATTTTATTTCTCGAATTCAGTAAATAGATTTTTTAAAAGGAAAATTACTAAAGGGAGTTTTAAAAATTTAAAAAAATCAAAATCGTCTAATCAAACTCACCTGGTTTATCATGTTATAAATTAAAAAATTGAGATAAAAGAATTTTAATACTTTTGAATGGTAAAACTGAATTCTGATTTGAATTGATTCAAATTTGATGAGCTCCTGAACTCCAATATTAATTCTAGACAAGACCTAATGATGTTAATTCCTTAAGGAACTTTGACAATTCATTATAATAATATAATAGCAATATTATTAGTTTCAATATTTTTAAGATAAAATTAAAATTGATAAATAAGGTGGTACAATTTATAAATATATTCTTACTGAGCATTTTGATGACAGCTCTTCTTTGAGCCAAACTGTTTGATCCGTTGGAAGAATTTTTGCCGTCGACCGGTCTTTTAGTGGACTGATATTTAGAATAAGCGGAACCGTTGCGAGTGTTGGACTCGACATCAGTGGTGTTATTTGAAGCAATTTGTTTCTTCCGAACGGATGCCGAATATCTTAGTTTGAGACCAATTAACATATAAAGAACTGAAATGATTGTCACCGGAATCACGAATACTAATAATGACGATATTGTGAACATGTGTTCATTAAAATACGGGACCATTCTCTTGACCGAGCATTGGGCTGACTCGGGTATGAGCTGACCGTTGCTGTACTCGTGAATAATGCCATACTGATAGGTGACAGGAATGGCACAAATCACTCCCAAAATCCAAATGATTATAATGAGTTTGACAGCTCGTGACAACTTAGACATCGTGTGTGCTTTCAATGGATGACAAATGGCTACATATCTCTCGATAGTGAAGGCTGTTATGGTCAGCACCGATGAATTGGTGGACGCTTCCGATGTGAGACCTCGAAGGCAACAAAAAACTTCACCGAAAGCATACGGATATTTCTGCCACAATTGATATATTTCTTGTGGCAGTCCCAACACCAACAACAGTAAGTCTGAAATGGCCAAACTGAACAAGTAAAAGTTAGTGGCAGTATGCATGTATCTATTCCTGGCAATCACTAGGCAAGTGATAATATTGCCGATAACACCTGTTATTAAGATAAGAGCGTAAACTATTGTCATCGGAATTACTGTGGATAACGGGTCCCTTATAGGACCTAAACCCAAAATTCCTCCTGAAATGTCTGTCGAGGACTCGACTGTAGGTGTTTTCGATGAGGAAAAAAACAGATTATCAGACATTGTTTTGTATATTAAACTCAATTCTGTTTCACTGTTAAAATTCATAGCATTTTTCACTAAATAAACATAAGAATGAAATGAAAATAAATTTGTTGGAAAATGAATTCGAGTAATTAAAATGAATTTGAAAGTCAACAGAAAAACTTGTGGTAAACTTGAACTTGAATTACAACTCGCAGTCAATGAAAAGTTGTTTCATTTGATGAAAGCGGACACAAATTGAGTGAATTCTTGACAATCGCTACTATGAGAGCGTAAGAGGAAAACATCAACTTTGAGAACATGAGAGTGAAAAGTCTTTCAAACAGTTTGTTTGATCCAATGAACAGAACTGTGTGCACAAGGAATACAAGAATTCTGAACTATACAACGATGACATTTATCGCAGCAACTGCGCGCTCAGCACAACATTTCACGACTTAGTTCTCAATTCCATCCTCATCTGTAATATTCAATATTAAATTTCACTTTTCTTTTTTTTAATAAAAAACTTATTCCTTGAATGGAAAATATCCATTGAATTACATAATCGCCACTAATTTAAAGTTTTACCCAAATTTATTGTTTTTAAATTGTTTTAAGTCTTGTATTTATTGCTTATTCAAAGCAATTGAAATTTAATAATCATTGTGAAAGTACTTGCCTTGAAAACTACTTCTAATTAAATTTATAATTTTGGTTTTTCAAGAGAAATAAAAGTAAAAAAGTTCAAGACATACTCAGACAATTTTATCCTTTTTTTTGTTAAGGAGGCGGATATTATCCATTGGTATGAAACATATGAGTTAGGCTGCCTGTGCAAAGTCCAAGGTTAGGTGCTTTAAAGAAGGAGTACAAAAAGTTGAAGAAAAGCCAAGTCCTATGGGCTTACCTCGATAAAAGGCTGTTAAAAGAGCTGCTGTATGCACCTAAATTTGACTTTACCCAACTATAATTTAGACTATGGTTGGAGGAATTTACACCTATATATATATACAGTCTAGAATGTAGACTTATTGACTAGTTATTCACTAACTCTACCTATAACTTCTACAAGTTTAAAATTTCTAAGGTGTTCTGAGCCAAAATTCCCCAGCTATAAGTTAGACATAGACTGCCAAAGAGCATTATTGCAGTACAAAAGAGTTGATAAATAATATATTCACAGATAGCGTATCAAATGATATGAATAAGACATTTAATAAAAATGAAATGCATGGTTCAAAAATGATATATTCAAGAACACTAACCAGTTGACATTGCTTATAATTAAAAGTACCAGTATGTTTGTTTGAATAGTTTTTGGTTTAAAGCTTATCTAGCAAAGAATAATAAATGAGTCAAGATATTTTAAACCCAAATAGAAATCTTGGCAGACTATGATTATTGGAGTAGAAAATTAGTACAAAAACACTAAGCCTTGAAAGTACAGTTGATATACTTATTTCACACATTAAACAATTCTTTTATTCAACAAAATATTTTCTTAATTTTTGTACAAATTTTCTACTCCAATAATATGTGGCACCTACTATGTGGGACCTATCAGAACACCTAAAGAATTTTGCAATTGAATAAATTGTATGTAAATACAACAAATATCTAGGAAACAAATTTTCATTGTAGACTGTAAATTACAGAAAATTACTGGACAATCATAAGTTAGACTTTGAGACAAATGATTAGCATAAACAAGAATAGCGTCAAAATACTGTCAATCGATTAATTCTTTCATAAGTCAGTCAAACCTTAATCTTACCCATTATGGCATCTTATACATTTATAATAGTGTATACCAGGGGTCACCAATGAGGGTCAACGTATTTACCCCCTCTAGACGTAAATTTATAAGATTTGACCCCTCCCTAACCGACGAACCGCCAAATATTTCGGAAAATGTAGGTAAATTGGAAAATCTTTGGTAATGTAGGCTAGAATTCAGACATTTTTGCAAATGGCGGCCATTTTAAGGAATTTAACCTTCAAACTTGCAAAACCTAATTTGTATTTAAAATCGCAGGAAATGAGCTTAATTAAAAAAATGGCGTTTCCAGTCAATTTTGGCTTTCGAAAAATGTCCCCCTAGAAGGAGTATTTTGAGATTTGGCCCCACACTCCTAGGGTCTTCCAACTTGGTGTTCCCTGATTATATACAGTGATTATGATCTCTTGTAATATCAGATAATGAAGACTTCGCAAGACTATTTAAAATTTTATAAAATTAATTAAGTTTGTCAACTAATTTATGACAATTAGTTTTCGCAAAATTGAAATTTGTTTAAATATTTGCATAAAAAGACTATTCAATGATTTTGAAACTTCTTGAAAGAAAAACCTCTTTTTTATATTTTACCAAAGAATTAATGGGATTTTCTTTATAACAATATTCGTAATTACTATTTAAAACATTTTTAGTTTTCAAAAGAATTTCGAAATCAATGAAGCGTTGGATAAGTTTCTCTTCACTTCAACTAAAAACAAAAATAAAACACAAAAAGTTTATTAATTATGATTTGAATCATTCAGAATCTAAACTTCAGATAAACAAGCTTTATTAACTTGGCTTTATTTTTTTGGCAAACTCTTATGACAAAAGTGTCTTCGGTCTGATAGTAATAGAGTTCAATAGATTCCGGTTTTATCCTATTTTTCTATTTGATTCGATGACATATCAAATAAATTGCTTTCTTGTGTGGAATTCAAAGAAATATTGGGTCAATGCCTTAAATATTCTTTATATTTTGATAGTCCACTGACTAGACATACGACTGTCTCTTCACTAAATCAATTATTAAAATATTTCTAACAAATGACTTCAAGATTCTGAATAACTTTTTAGGAAAAAAGAAAATTTTTAAATATCTTAAAAGTTCTCAAAATATTAGGAAAATTGTAAACAATAGACAGTTCTCTTCTTTGTCTAAAGAACTAATTATTTGATACATTTTTACATTTCATAATTGATGAACAAATATTATAAAAGAGAAAATAAACTTTCAATGCATTTACTTAATTAAAATATTGCAAAAGACTTCTGAAAATACGAGGAAAACAAGTGATTCTAAGAATTCAGCAGATTTTTACCCAATTCAATAAATTTCAAATGATAATTAAAGAAAATGTTCCAGCCTAAATTTCATTCCGCGTGTTGTAATACAAGAATACACATGATTCGACAATGATGGTCACAGTTCGCAGCACCTGGCAAAAGCAAAATATTCCTCTATCTTTTGTATTTGTTAATGAGAATGAGTGAGTGAATGAGAATGTTAATGAAATTTCTAATGTTTTCAAAGCTAGCAGGACAATATATTCGGATACTATATCGCACTTAAATTGGAAAAATCGTTACTAAATTCCAACATAAAGAGTGTGTTTTAAGACTATTAATTATGTGCCCAATTTGGGTTCGAGACGGTTAATATTGTTAGAAAGCTGTCATGGAATCAAAATTATTTAGATAACTTTAAATGAGAACATCCTGCTACCCGATGTCCAAATATGGGATCAAAGTTTTAGAATTGAAGCTTTAATTCTGCTAAAAGGAACCTGTTTCCTTTAATCTTACTTTGATTAATATGTAAACCTTGACATTTAATAAATTTGGAGCAATGGTCAAAATTTTTAATAAAAGATAAACTTGTACAATTGTTTTGTTTATAAATTCATTCAATTTTTATAACAAACTTAATGTGACCAAGTAAATTTCAACTCTGCTTCAAACTTATAAAATGTCAAAAGCTTTTAAATCATATTAACATTCTAGTGACCAAAAGGCGTATCCATAATAAGACTAATTTGAATATAATTTTGTGAAGTTCCCAATTTTATCTTCACAAAAATAAATCTAGAGTTTAAAGAAACAATGTTTTAATGTTTATTATTTTTACTCTTAAACAATTTTCTTTTAGCTAGTAATTACTTCAAACCAATTATATTGTGAATACAACTTTCTAACATTCACCAATAATGAATTTAGCCAGAATCCATTTCCCCAGAATCAATACAAGCAATATTTTATCAACTAATAGCAACAATAGTTAACTTGCAATAAGATCAATAATCAATGAAAAGCGGTAACAAACTAATTGACAATATTTGTTGTTCACTCATAAAACACTAAATATTTTTATTATTTTGATATTCATTTTTTGTAATTTCACAAATTTTACCTTGTTGTTTTTGTAGAACATTGATTCGAATGATAGTTGATTTATGATAGTTGATCCATATATTATATAAAAGTAAAGAAATTTTTTTAAAGATTAAGGATAAGATGTTGACACTAAAAGAGAGACCTGGCTAACAGAGTTGCGGATTTTTACCAAGAAATCACTAACAAAAATAAATTTGAAATGGTGTCACACTTTCAGAAAGATAGATACAAAAGAACTACACACTATAATATCATCTTAAGATATTAAGTGAAAGATACAACTCATTTTAAACCTATTCTGGGCCCAAAAATAAAAGTGGCCATTTTAAGAACAATACAAAGGTCTGAAATTGTTGTTAACACTATAAAAACAGATAGTGACAAAATTTTTGTGAACGAATTCAATTAATAATTTGAGTAGATTCTTTTTAAATAATTATACCGTATTATATATCAGAATTATCTGTAATTATGTAATTTTCAAATAACATCAAAATATTTTATTTAAGTTCAAAACTTTAGCAGCAAGTCCATTATCGATATATTCAATGGTTTTTGAGGTTTTTAAAGGTAAATTTAGAACTTATCAAGCTAATCTTCAATTTATAAAACCTAATTAAAATATTTTTACTTTTTATTAAAGAACATTTATTATTTAATAATAAATTAGCAACGGTAATGTATAAAATATAATAAAATTAAGTTTAAAATAATGAAAACGCAGGATCACTTTTGACATTTGTCAAGCTGACAAAAAGTCTGTGTTATCTCTATGGCAACTTAACATGGGTTAAAATAAAAGGAAAGTTGGTGGTGCAGATTTGACTTCCTAACTCATAAATTATAACCAAAATAACAATCATTTGATTATAAAATATTTAATTGATTATGGAAGCTGAATTTTTAACTAAAAACAGTAGTCCTAGTTTAATCTAAACTTGTAAAATTACTAATCGAATTCGTTCACAACAATTTTGTCACTACCTGTATAAGAAATACGGTAAAATTTTTTAAAGAACTGGTGTAGAACATGATGAAAAAGCTCAAAGGTAAGTCGAATAAATATCAGAAAGTACCAAAATATGTTAAATAGCAAGAAAGTAGGACTAAAAGTATTTGCTGAAAAATTTGCCGAACATTGATAAGAAAAATTGTGATTTTTGATGGCGAAACTTACGTCAAAACTAACCCGAAGGCCAATTATGGAACCCAGTACTATCACTATTTGGAAAGAAAATAATGTACAAGTTAACATTAGGCCAAAGGTTTGGGTAAATTTAGAAAAGTCTGGGAAAATAAGTGTTAAAACTTCGTTGAGAGCTCTGCACAAGTTTTGATTGAAAGTCTCTGACATACACTCAAATTAATAGAAAGTCAGGGTCCATATGCAACACTTCTTAATTAATTTTTAAATAATTTTTATAACTTATATATACTCATGATTAACCTATTAAAATATTTTTTTAAAACTTCAAATAGTTTTTGAGCTATTCAATAATTTACTCACTTATATAAAATACGAGCAATATATGAATATTTTTACAAAAGAAGCGAATAAGTTTTGTTGAACAATTTTCTCGAGAAAGCTTTTTAGAAAATTTCAATTTCTGTCGTCTCTGTCTATTACCAAACATAAGTGACTCATCAGTCGATTATTGAAACGATTTTAAATTTTCAAAAATGATTGATTTTTGTTTATATAATGAATTTAAGGTTAAACTTTTTTAATTAGATATAAATCAGGGGTATTTTCGATTTTTGTTCAATTCAATTAAATTCAGTCCAATATAATCATTGAGTTTATTTTTTTAAGTGATAATCAAGAAATTATTGACTACATTTGAATGTGGAAAATAAATTTTATTCATGAAAATTTTTTACATTCTTATTGTAAATATGTTTTTTAATTTTGCTTTGATTCCAATTTGTAGTCAAAAATAAATAAATTTGATTCATATTTTTCTGAGTGAAGACAAACAGATGTTCTCTTCATAAAAATCATTGATATCCAAGGTGGTATTTAGTTAGATATTAGATATTTTAAGGGTCAATAAAGCTTCTTTTTTCAACGAATTAAGGAAACTGGGATTTTCCCGTTTTTGACTGTCCTTCCACTTGAACTGACGGCGAAGTTTCTAATCAAAGTACAATAAAGAGACGGTTTCTTGAAACGAGCACTACTTCTACTCATTTTAAAATGCTTCTGCCACTCAAACTCAATTTCAAGAGATTCCCAAGTTTAGTATCAATAAATAGAATTGAATAAATTATGAAGATTTCAACTTAGCTTTGAATTGTGATATGTTTTAAAATATTATAAATTGAATTTTGAGACCAAACCTTCAGTATTTGTCTTATTGTAAAATTATTTACATTCAATCTCTTTCAACACTCGTATAAATTGAATTTTATTGTCTAATGTTATCAAATTATGCAGATTACCCTGATGATGCTCAAGTTATTCATATCACTTTGAAGCTGACATGGATTAAAACAATCTAGCTCATTTTGAATGATAGTATCCTGTTATGTCAGATGTTCAAAAATGATATAAAAGTCTTAGAATTAAAACTTTTATTCGGCAAAAGAAACGTCTCTTAATCTTTCTTAGCTCATTATGTGGGTTCGAAATTTGATCTCGGGACTATTAATATGGTTACAGAGCAGCACTGGGATCAAAATTATCTATATAACTTTGAGTGAGATCATCCTGCTACCCGATGTCCAAAAATGGGATCAAAGTTTTAGACTTGAAGCTTTAATTCTATTGAAAGGAAAGTGTTTCTTTCAATCTTGTTTTGAATATGTAGACATTTAAAATGAATATGTAGGCTGACCAGAATTCAAAACCTTTAATAAAGAGCAATTGCCGTGGCCAATGGAAAAATTGATTCCATGACCCCCGAATGAAATAGGTGCCAATTCGAATGAGGAGATCATAAGGAGCAAAAAAGCAGGTGAGCACTTTACCCAAATCCTGTGCAGTTCGGCGCTATGGGGCCTCAAAGTATCAAATTTCAAGTAATCAATTTATATAATTTATACATCGATTCTGACTAATATTAGCACGCTG
>JAQIWP010000422.1:0-26399 GCA_034695525.1 Euzetes globulus
AAGTTTTAATTGCAATTGAATTGAATACTGAATAAACTTTCAGGTTATTTGAATTAAATTGACTAAGTTCACTGAAAAATTGGATAGAATATGAGTGAAAACAACATTTTCGTGCCTGTCAGTGGCCGAAAGGACGTATCGGGTGACCAGTGGACAGACTTTACGGTTTTGTACGGATGTGTTTCGGTGGGAAATGTTCCCCAACTGACCATCGATTTGATAATTTCCACTTTAATCGAGTTAAACGACTGTCAACTCTGTGGTCACATCTATTCGACATCACTGATGCCATTGTCGGGTCCGGACGCCTACCGTTTCGGCGGCGAATCGTTGGCCACTTCATGTCAAGGTTTCATCACTTTTGGAAACCTTTTCTTTTGTTTTAATCATTTTACAACTGATTCTAGTGTTTGAATGCGTTAACCGAAAGCTCCTTCTTATCCAACAGCGAACTCCTGTCTATAAAGTGGGTCTTTCCTCACATTTTCCAACAAAACTGACCACAAATTCAAACAATTTTTGTATTAATAGGAATTACGGAAAGAGTTTTACGAGTCGTTCACTAAATGGTTGTCCGCTTTTCGACTCAAGCGAGTAGTGATTCTGAGCTCCAGCTTTATAGAGCACTTGGCGTCGGCTCTCGGCTCTGGTGATTGCTATCCAATCAAATATCTTAAGAATCAGAACAGTATTGAAGACGAGGAACAGCTGAGTACTGGCCTCAACTGGACAGCTGTTGAAAGAGTGGACGCCTTCAGTCTGGAGCCATCGTCCGAAGGCGTAATACATCTTCCAGGCAGTGGTTCGGCCAAAGAGCTGCTCAAAAACTTAGACAAAAACAAGATATCAGGCATTGGTTTAGTGCTGTTCTGCTCTGAAGGCGATAATAGACCGCATTCTTATGCGTTCGTCAATGCTATCAATCGATGGCTTAATTTAATTGATTTCAGTACAACTGACAAGAAAATCAAGTCATGGATTGTTCCCTTTTCATGGCGTCTGCTGTTCGGCGAAGAGCCTCCGAAACAGATTTTCTAAACATTTTATTTTCAATACTTTTAATTCTCAATAAAATATTTTTTGTTAAATTGTATTCGGATATTATTCTGAGAGGCCTTTCAAAAGGAAATCCTAATTCAATTGGTAATCAAATAGTCTTTATAATTGATCTAGCACAATACGAAATTAAGTAACTTGATTATTAAGAGATGAATTACATTTGCTTTAGTGATCAAGTTACTTATCTAGGCAATTTAATTAAAAAGACACTTGAGAAACACTAAAAACTCAACAAAACCGTTTGCACTCAAACATCTTGGTGATTTCGTCTTGGTCATTACTTAATTGAGCATGATGATTGCTGGTTAATGCGGTATATTTAAAAAAATAGCTTAGATAGTTGATTTTACGCCTGATATTGGCATATTCTGTCGGCAACTCTTCTTCTGAAAAGTGTTTAAACCTGTTTTCATCGATAACTTATCAAAAATGGACCTTTGATCGAATAAGCAATTAGTTCGTCCCCTAAATCGATGAGAAGAAGTGCTGAATCAAATATTTTATGGAAATTTGAAATCATCGGAAACAATCAGTTTTATTCACCACTTAATTATCCTTTAGAGTAAACATAATTAAAATAATCTAACTTAGAATTGGATTTCGATAAAAATAGCTTGCTTACTTTCAAAACCAACAAGCATCCAATTACAGTGTCTGGAGTGTGGTCTGTGTCGCAACAGAGACAAGTGCTCTCCAAAAACACTCAATTGATTGCCTGGAAACATATGAGTCAATTCCCAGAAACGGGAAGCATTTAATGGTTTTAATCATTCAATTTTCATAATAATCTTGTAATTTCACTGAAAAAATTACCAGAAAAAAAACTTATCAAATTTATAGCCATGTAATGGAGTTTCCACATTTTCAATGTTCTTACTAAAATTATTAATAAAGCCTTTTGCGAATAAGAAGTAATTAGAATAATTCATGAGAGAAAACAAGATAAATCAAATTTTATTACCCATGAAGAAAAAAAAGAATTTTAAACACAGTGAGCACCGGGGCAAAAGAGAGAGGGGGAAACGGCAAATGTCGTTATGCCGTTTTTAATCTGCTGTCATGATCTGAAAACTATTTTTCCTTTTATTTGTCGACGAGTTTAGTGTTTCAGTCGATAGTATTGTGAGGTTTGGAAAAACATTTTTGCTGCTAATGAGTGACACAATTGCTGTTAATATTATTAATAATATAACGAATAATGTTTTTCCATACATATTATAAATCCTTCATCACATTAATGAGTAAATGTAGTGAAGACTCAAAATTAAAACTCAATGTACAACTGGATGTTTTAATTTATTAGCTTCAACTGTACCTGTTCTCTAGTCAAGTGTTTTCAGACATTGAATTTGTTTCGCTGTTCTATTCATCTGATGAGTAGTTGAAAAAATATTTATTATATTTATTTATTAACTCAAATATAAGTGAAAATTATTGAACAAATATTTCATTTGTTTTCGTGGAAAAGTGGTTTGGATTTTACATATAAGGAGTGATCGAAAAGAGAAATAAAAAACTTTGAAACCCCATTAAAATAATGGCTCAGTTGAGTGAAGAACAGATTCAAGAGTTCAAAGAGGCTTTTGGCATTTTCGACACCAAGGGTGATGGTAAAATTAGTGTTGGCCAGGTCGGCGACGTTATTCGTGCCCTGGGCCAGAATCCCACCGAAGCCGAGATCCAGAGATGTTGTGATAAACTGAACGCTGAGGACCGGATCGGTTTCGACACATTTATGCCGATTATGCAAACAGTGGTCAAAAATAAGAAAAAATATTCTGTCGACGAGTTTGTCGAAGGACTCCGACATTTTGATAACGACGGCTCCGGATATATTAGTTCCGCAGAACTCAGACATCTGTTGACCGCTTTGGGTGAGAAACTGACCGAAGAAGAAGTCGAACAGATTCTGGTCGGTATGGAAGACGCTGAGGGACGGGTTAACTATGAATATTTTGTTAAACAGATTATGAACACCTAACCCGACCGCCCACTCATTCATTTTTCTCATTAATTTCTTATTTAAGTCTAATATAAATTATTTTTAGAAATCTTTTAATTATATCACAAAAAAAATTAATTAAATTTTTGTCGGAATATAATTAAAAATATTCAAAAAATTTATTAAAAACTCGGAAAACTAAACTTGTTATTCAATTCCATAATTGTAGTGTTTGGAAAAAGAACATGCTGGTCATATGAAAATTAATTCCAAGTTTATATCTTTATTCCCTATTTAAAATTGAAATATAATTATCAATTAAAACAATGAATGTATGGTTAAAATATTCGAAACCATTTCTATTAGCGATCAAATTGTTTCTGATATGACTTCTATAACGGTATCAAATATCTAGACTTTTATCAAAGCCTTAATAAGAGAACAATAAAACGAAACCATATTATGAACTGATTTTTTCTATACATTTATTAACCTTAACTGAAAAAGTTGTTGAATTATTATCGCATTTCTCTATAGAAACAATTGAGTAATAAAGTCACTAAAAGAGTACTTTTGGCTTAATTTGCGAACAGCACTGAATCTTGTTTTTCATTTAAAACCTGCAAATTTTGTCGGTTCTGTACAAAAATATAATTTGATATTTAGTTCTGAAAAATAAAATTTTTTTAATTCACCAGAAAAGTCAGTCCCTTTTCACTGGAATTGTTAAACAAATTCCATAAAACATTTGTATTAAACCTGAGCCCAGACTCTGATCAGAGGAGTATTACGAATGCAAGCAATAAAATGTGTTGTTGTAGGGGACGGGTATGTATTTTGAATTCTTTGACATTTATGTTTGTTTGCATAATTACTTTTTGAATGTGAATTCAAATTTCAAATGTGTTTCCATTCAGAGCTGTCGGCAAAACCTGTCTTTTGATAAGCTATACGACAAATGCATTTCCCGGTGAATATATTCCTACCGTTTTCGACAACTATTCCGCTAATGTTATGGTCGACGGAAAGCCTGTGAATCTGGGCCTCTGGGATACAGCCGGTCAGGAAGACTATGACAGACTGAGACCCCTCTCCTATCCCCAAACAGACGTATTCCTGATCTGTTATTCTGTTGTCAATCCGTCGTCATTCGAAAACGTCAGAATCAAATGGTATCCAGAAGTCAGACACCACTGTCCAGACCGACCTATCATACTGGTGGGCACTAAGCTTGACCTCAGAGATGATCCCAAAACCCAGGACAAACTAAGGGAACGCAAAATGTCTCCGGTCACATACGCACAAGGACTTTCAATGGCTAAAGACATAGGGGCTGTAAAATATCTGGAGTGCTCAGCACTCACTCTTAAAGGACTGAAGAATGTGTTCGATGAGGCCATCCGTGCCTTTCTCTGTCCTCAGGTAAAGCCAAAAAAGAAAAAGTCTAAATGTTTTGCCCTTTAAATATATATTTTTTTAAAATATTGTTCTAGTAAATTATAAAGAATAATATATAAACAAGCTAATTCCTCTGTAGTTTTGATATTTAGAAAATCCGCTTTTGATAAGATAAAAAAATTCTTTGCAATCACTTTAGCGATAATTTTTGTAATGAATTTCGTGTAATATAAATGTTTTGATCATTGAATTCAAAGAAAATTAACCATTTAAGAAGCAATCAAAGAAGTTTGCATTGCGCTCATCTCCGAAATTTTTGAACGCCAGCACAATCAATTTTAGAGTTTAAAGGCATACTTTGGACAGTAGTACATTGCCCTCTCAATATGAAAAGGGTTTGTAAAGAATTGCACAAGAACTCATCAACAAATCTTTGGTGGTCTGGCCTAAAAAGTTTATCAAATTTACAAGAATAAAGGTCAACATATTGAGTAAATATCTGTTTTATCTTTTAAAAATAAAAAGTTATGGAAATTTAAAAAGACCCTCATATTCTGTGTTAAGACCTCTGAAGTTATCTGTATTTAGTGTGTTATCGATTTGTAAAATTAAATTCAAAGATATAGCAAAGAAGTGGGTGAAGTGACCATAAATTATCCTAGTATTAACCACAATCTTACCTGGCATTTTAACATTCTTTGATCTTATTCCAAAGAATTCATCAATCGCTAAAAAGACGATACACTTACAAATGTATAACTGAATTACAGTAAAATCTTTTAATTTCATACAAATAGAACTTGACTTTGGGGTCTGTGATACTATGAAATGTGAAAATATAGATAATATTTAATGAAAAACCAATAAAAAAGTCAAAATTTTGGAAATTTACACTTAAATTTAAAGTTTAACCTAGTCTTATTCGAAGCATTTGCCAAGATTCTCTAATTATTAATAAACTTAATAATTCTTATCCAAAAATAGTATATAATATAGAAATCATTTATGTTTCAAAAATATTTCAGTTAAACAAAATTAATTATATTATTGTGATATTGATTTTTCAAATGCTACATATTTAGCCATATCTAACCATTACTGTCTTCATACATCTTCTGTAAATAAGTGTCAAAGTAAAAATAAACAAAATAGTGCCAAGTTGGGTCTTGTTTCGGCGTCATAATAGGCAACTTGTGAAAATATAAGGCTTTTTATATAAGGAATTTTACTGTATCTGGTACTTAAGTCTAAATAGATCGCTTGTTTGAATTGTCCTTCATATAGAATCTTGATTCTAGAATTATCAATTCATTGGAAAAAACTGACGTTGGACAACTGGAAAACTAGCAAAATTGAGCTTGATTGCTATCAAGATTGCTTGATAATGATTAATATTACTGAAACCATATCTTACAGTTATGATCAAGTTGCAATCAAAAATTCTTCAATCAAAGCTATAGATTGCAACTTAATCCCTTAGTATAAGTTATGATCAATGTATCGCTGAGACTTCTAAGAACAAAACAAAAATGTCTCTTAGCTAGAACATAATAGGTTAATATTTTCACTATTTTAATAGATTAAATGTGTTTTCTATGTCTAAAGACAAGTACCATAACTATCAAGGTATAATATATTAAATGTCTGAACCACTATTTGGAAAAAACCAAATCGAAATGACTTCTAATCTCTTCTGAGATTAATTTATTGCAAAATAATTGACGCAATTCTGACTTTATTTGATGTCTAATCAAATTAAATCACTTATGGTTTTGATTGCAATATAAGGATCTGTGTTGACAGGGAATGACATGACTGGCCGGTGTTCAGTGCGGACATCCAGAAATGTACGGATCCCTTTTTGATTTACCAGTGGATCAAAACTTATAACACAATTGAATTGTTCGCCGATGTAATAGAGTATAAAACGAGCTGTCCATAGCTGGTCGCCAATAGCTGAGCCACGTGTGGGTCCTAGTTCAAAACTCCACATGGCTGGCATGTCTTCACTCTGGGAAGCACTTAGAGGTAAACCCGCGTAAAGACAGGCTCTAAACAAATATTTAAATAATTAGCTGATTGAATGATAGATCACTTGTTTTTCACTGATTTACTTATAAAAGGCTTCGTTCACATCCCTGCCCACAGCCTTATTGGTGCCGACCCCACAATTATAGGTAGAATCAACTGAATCGTAGTCATCGAAAGGCCAACCCAAAGGATTTTTAGTTTTTGGGTCCAAAACAATATAAGACTATAAAAAGTAACCCATTTTTTAGTCAACAATTACTTTTTACAGCTCTGTCATAAAGACCTGTCTCATAGTGAATGTGGGTATTTTGGAAATATCCCATTTTGCAAACAGTGATTCACAGGGATTCCTATGAATTGACGCTTAAATAAAAGTAATGTACAGTTTCCTGGTAATATTAAAGAATGATTGAGTAGGTACCTGGTATTTCAAATTTGATTGGAACACAAAACACCAATTTATGGGAGTGCTGTCGGAAAGGATCGTTGCAGAGGATCACAGGTTTTAGCCAACACTCGGACTCAGACCTTAATTTCATGTGTCCTTCAATTGAAAGCAGACTTGATTAATGAGTCTGAAGGCAAAGACTTGAAAAAAGACTGACCACAACTAAAGCCACAATAAGACCAAAGCGGCACTTCCTCCACACTTTTGGGCTCAGATTTCAAGTAATTAGATTTGTTTCTCAGATCCCGTCCTACAAAACAGATGACATTTGAATAACAATATTGAGCCAATAGAAATGCCTACCGTTCCCATCCAACCAGATGTACCTGATTATCGAATAATCAGTTTTCGGAGGCAATGCATGATATCTGAGAGCTATTGCAGAATATTGTGAACTCATCTTCAAAATTATTATCCTTTTATTCGTCTCCACTGACAAGTGTTGAGGCAAACCCTAATAAACAGAATTAATTATTTCCGACACCCGGTGTCTAATAAATTGACATTTATTGCAGACAACAGTTAAATGTTGAGTACAATCAACTCTATTAATGTTAGACAAACAAAACAAGTTTATGACTGTTCCATATTTAGCCCTGGTATCGACCACTTCATACTAATCAATAAGCAAAGTGTTTAATGATTTATATTCTTATACAGACTTTCCTTCAAATCAATTCTTTGGGATTTTCTTCAACCAAATGATTAATTCGATTAAATATTTTTCTGTCAACCAATCACTTTGTGTTCACAACCGATAAACTGATAAAAATACTGTTTTTCTTATTATTATCGAACGACAGTCACAAATAAATCTTTCACTTATGTAAATACATTTTAAAGGAGACATATCAAGATTAAATAGATTAATAGAGTTACCACATTTTAGAGTGAAAGCAGAAATTAATTATCAATCAAGTAGTCTTCCAAGCTATTTATTGATTTCTAGCTTAAAACAAAAAAGCATCTTTGACTGATTTTAGCCAACATTTAGCATGAAGCTCAATATAAACTTGTTTAACTTACTCAGGAGAATTGGTCTTAGCATAGCATCAAGTAGATGTGATCACTTAATTTGAGAGACAATTCAGACATTTGTTTCCTATCAAAATTTTATCGCAAAGATTCTATACATATCTAACAAATTGATAGGAAATCATAGAACAAAGTTCAATAATCTTGATGAATTTGCATTTTTAGCAGAATATGACGTCTTGTAAGAATATGCAAGCTTATTCGTTTATTATTCTAAAGAGAAAAGAGAAGTAAAATATCAGTTTTCATGGATAATGTTTACATCTATCCAAAAGCCGAAAATGTCAACAACTTTTTACAAGTCTGTTGAGGTCTGTTCCCATCTGCAAACGATACCCTTATGCTTATCTGATTTATCCCAATCCTAATCTGTCAAATGTGCCAAAAATTGAAGTCTTCTCTTAAGGAAAGTTTCTTTTTTCTGAAACACAGTTTAGTTTGAGTCGAGGGATAAACTAATCAAATGTCATTTCCTTTTATTGTTTTCCAGATAACTTTCAATGATTTATATTTGCAGTTCACTGAAAAAAAATTCCAAATTACATGTTCGGCAAATTCCTAGTTCATTTCAGATTCATTTCAATCTCTATTAACTGATATAGCTGATATCTCATTTCAAATAAACAAGTTGATTTGACACAATCATTTCAACCTACAGATCTAATTATTAGCTTGCAAATTCATATACTAAAAATACGAAATTATTCTGAAATTAAAATAAAATTCAGACAAACTTTTCATTGAATTGACAAAAAATAATTTCAGACTTTGAATTCCAAGCCATAGAATAACTGATAAATCAATAAAATTCTTACAATTTTTTGTTTACATTCTTTCAAAGAAGAATTCCCACTAATTCGAGGAAAATGGAATTTTTGAATTCAAATTTCCAAGAATAAATGACTGGGCAAAGTATTTGTTACAACATTAATGCAGAGCAATAGTTCCAAAAGAATATGAATAAACAAATAATTAAATTCTTATAAAAAGGAGAATTCACTGAAAGCTTTCCAGTATTTGAGTAAAATTTTTCAATGAATAACATTTCTTTGTTTTTAATAAAATCTAATCGGGTAATTGATAAATCTAGCTGATTAATCAGTAAACCATCG
The DNA here is from genome assembly GCA_034695525.1 of Euzetes globulus. NCBI lineage: Eukaryota > Metazoa > Arthropoda > Arachnida > Sarcoptiformes > Euzetidae > Euzetes > Euzetes globulus. Next base: position 9,026 of record JAQIWP010000422.1, read on the forward strand.
CTGATAACATTGTTTGTGAAATATTCCTGCCAGGGAAAAAATCAATTAAATCAGAGGCTGTAACCGATTGTCAGAACTTTTTATGGTCTGTGCAAATGACAAACAATTGTTTTTTAAGGGTTCTGTTGGTTACCAGAGATTATCGATTATATGAAACAGAGCTAATATCTCGACAGTATTACCAAGTTTTACATATTATTATTGTATCTGCAATCAAGAATTAGATCGGCTTTTAGTGAGAGTGCGAGAAGAGGTTCTGCACTGTTTTTGTGAGGCGTTTTGTTCGGCTCCGAGTCTAATATATGTGAATGTTGTGTCAAATTGGTTTTAATGCCTCTCTTAGTCTCGAGTGAAGAGGTGTGACTCTAAATCAGTGGCTCAACACTTGCGTTATAATTTACTTTTTTTATGTACTCTATTCCCGTCTATAAAACAAATCCTTAAGAATTTTTGTGATAAAACTGAATAATATTTCAAATGCAATAAAAATATTGCGAAAAATTAAATAAATTTTCAGTGAATTTAATAGTAATTTGTTTTAAACTCTTTTTTGAGGAAAAAATAATAAAAGAATTTGTTTATCACAAACGAGTGATGCCTTTCAAACAGCTATCGAAGAAGAAGTTGGTTGTCGTAGGTATGGCCTAAATTCATCTTTCATAATTTATTTTATCAGTTTTCAACAAAATATAAACAATAATGTTTATTAAATAGAAAGGATTAAATGTCCAAGCTAAATACATTTATAAACAAGTTCCTTTTCAGAGATTATAAAACTGTTTACTACTGAATAAACATTTTTGTAATGAAGAATATCCTAAGAATATAAGCCCACAGAGACCTGAATTTTGAATCATTTATGTGTTCTTTTAAATTCAGCATGGTTAATACCTAACGTTTTTTTGTATGCATTAAATATAATTTCATACATACTAGCGCACCTTGATTAAAATCTAAATGTGCAATCACCTGAACTTGTAAAATGTGCACAATTTTTCAAGTCGTATGACTTTTCCTCAATAAGTTTATAAACAAATTACATAAATTAATGACTTCAATGATTGAATTTGTTTACTATCAGGTGATGGAGAGGTCGGAAAGACGTGTCTTCTGGTTGTGTTCAGTAGAGATGAGTTTCCAGACGACTACATCCCCACTGTGTTTGAAGCCTCGGTCACAGACTTTATTTACAAAAGCAAACCGGTATTCAAATAAATTACAATCAAATGTTTTGTCTATTATTTTAAATGAATAATCAAGGTGTGGCCAAGGAGGGATAGAACATTTACCTTATGTGATAGAGCAGATATCTCTAGATTTTGCGGTAATTTAATTTCAGGATATTTTTGTCGGTTTTAATATTCATAATATTTCATTGCCCACCTTGAAAATATATCATCTATCCCCTTTTTAAGTGAATTACCTAACTTTCGAAAATCTTGGTCACACCAGGAAACATTCTAATTGTAAAAATCTACCAAGAATTTCGAAATTAGATTGTTTTCGAAAAAATCCGAATATTTTGAAAAACATTTCGGAAGAATCTATTTCTGCACAGAATTCAGAGAAACGTTCATTTCGTTGAACATAAAATCAAAAAAATAAACATAACATAGAAAACGGATAAACAAATGGTTATTTCAAGTTCATTGAAACTCATGTTTAGCTTCAGATTCCCATTTATTCCAATATTTTTAGCAATCATTAATTGTCAAGATCATTATTTACTTTCAATTAATCATTCGGAGCTGATTCGGATGCAGATTGTTACAGTGTTAATTACTAATTCAATTCGATGATAACTAGGAAACATTTTTCTTATATAAACTTTGATTTTTTTTATCTCTGAGTTATTTCAAAAGTGATTGATGATTTCAGAGCCATTTTGGATTCACATGGCTGCCATGTAGTGTAACCAGACAGTTTTGAATGAATCAAGGCGAAAATATATCTTAATCAAGGAGCTTCATATACAGAGAGTGATTCACTAAAAACCCGAAACAGGCTAATTTCTTATAACTTGTCAAATATTAATCACACAACTTCCCAATTAATATCAAATTATACTAGATTAATTAGTCTTTCAGTAAGCTTATGTATAATTTAATTAAAAGGTCAAATGAGAAGTAATCATCACATGAGCGCAGCAACGGTTCCTCTATTTCCAAAACTATCCCTTTTCTATTCAGTTTATAACTTATAAGATATAATTTATTTTTCAATTTTCCATGTTGATATTACAAAAATTAATAATCACCCAGATGTAAATCTCATATCTAATTGAAATTTATCTATTTATAATTTAAAATGAGATATACAGCCGACAAAGTAGGGACATGTGCAAGGCAACTTCGAATGGAAATTTTGTTTATGGCTAAAATTGAAAAGGTTTATTTAATTTTCAAATTTGTTATTTTGCTCAAGGTTAGAACTATTTTAGAACTAAATTCAAGTGTAGCACAGACAGGGCTGCCAAGGGCATTTAAAACTTTACACAATTGGTGGTTTAAAATATGCCAAAATTAATCTAGTTCAATTTTAAATACAATTTTTTGGAAATTTAAATTATATTAATTATAATTAAACAATAATTATATTCACAAGTTACTAATTGAACTCGATGATAATTAGGAAACATTTTTCTTATCAAAACTTTGATTTTTTGTTTTTATTTCTGAGTTATTTCAAAAATGATTAATGATTTCTGAGCCAAAAGTTTTGCCGGATATTTATATTACAGCCAAAGATTTTAATTATACTTTGTTTAGATTAGTGCAAGATCAGATATTATTTTATTTACTTTTGCATTTCAATTATAGTAAATCTTGAAATATGGGTCATAAATATCCGTTTAAGGGAGCACCAAGATCAAAACGTGCAAATTCAATAAGTTCTAAAATTAATTGGTTCATTTTATGAAAGTGTGCATGCTCGTGCATTTCTATCAATTGATCAATAGTTGACTAATTTTATAAATTAATTTTTAGGTGGAACTGGAATTGTGGGACACCGCCGGCCAGGAAGACTTCGACCGATTGAGACCCCTCTCATACCCGGACACAGATGTTCTTCTGCTCTGTTTCAGTATAGTATCGCCCGATTCCCTGACCAACATATTCGAGAAGTGGGCGCCTGAAGTGAAGCACTTTTGCCAAGAAATTCCCATTATATTAGTGGGCACTAAACGAGACCTAAGAAACGACCCGACAGTGATCGACAATCTGAACAGAATGAAACAGAAACCCATCAGCTTTATGGAGGGCTGTATGGCGGCAGAAGACATTGGCGCCTACGGCTACTGCGAATGCTCTTCCAGACATAATGAGGGTATACTCCAAGTCTTTGAAATGGCAATCGAGGCCACAATGAAGACGAAAAAAGCGGCGAAACTGGAATCGAAAGCTTCTGTTTGCAGTATTCTGTAAACCAAATGACTTTAAAAAAAGTATAAGTTTTCATAGATTTTTATGTTTAATCACAACAACAAAAACTCTATAAATAAGTCTTTTGTTTATAAATATATGAAAAGCGTATTCAACAAATATTTTTGTTGAATTTGTTGCCCTAATTATCCTTTCACTCCATTTATAATTCAATGGTTTTATGTTTCATATATTTTTATCGTTAAATTTTTTGTACATTTGATCGCAAATTAACATAAAATAAAAGTTTTTCTCAAAAAACAAAAAACACTGAATTTGTTGACAAACTTAACAAAAATAAAGCGTTTTTCTTAACATAAATGGAATTATTATTTTTGTCTAAAATTTTCTTTAGTAAACATATGCTACAAATGTGAGGCCCAGTAGTGGCCAAATATATGTGGACGGCATAACTCTGGATATATGATTAGCTGCTTCGACACAACCGATTCCCACTCTGTAGTGATAGCCAGGAATGCACTGACATATGAAGTCTTCATTACAATAACGATTACTGCCGATTGTCTGACATTCTTCAGAATAAATACACTTATCGTTTAAAATCTCTGTCAAATGAATTATAAATTACATATTAATTATAAATTTCCAATAGAAATATGACTCAAAATATGCAAGGACATTTGTCATTTCATTTGCACGTGTTCTTCTCAAATGAAATTTGAGAAGTCAACGACTAAAGAGGTGTGTGCTCATTGACCACTCCTTGCACAACCCTGAGTACTAAACAATATGAGGAATCTTATTTACTTGGCATGATGCAATATTTGCCATAATGAGGTATATCGATTGGAAAGGAGTTGGTGGAGCACCGGCACTTTCCTTTGTAGCTGCACTCAGAATTTGGTCCTCCGATGGATGTGCACTGATCTGAATGCAAGCATTTGCTGTCAATGGGTTGGGCTTCATATTGGGTGCAAAATTTAAATCGATTAAAACCAATAAAGATCAATTTGCATGAATTGCAAAGCAAACTCACCCGAATAACATTTTTGGTCAATGGGGACGGAATTATCTCTATTGCAAATACATGTTCTATTCAAACAATGATTGCTCTCACACTCGGAGTCTTCACTGCATTCTTCTCCTTCTTTGGACAGACCTTCAAAAAACAATTCAATCAGAATTAGTTTCGATTGGAAAATCGATTAATCAGTTTTTCATTTTTCAAAAAAGGAAATTAGCATGCTTTTAAAGGAAGTCAGATTGGCAAATCAATCAAGGTTACATTAAACAATTGCCTACTGATTCACCATTGTAAATTAATCAATGCAAATAGTTTTAAGCCTTTATATTAAATGGATATTTTGCTAAACAAACAGAATTTTGTTGGTTTTTTCGATATTTATGTTGAGGTTCTTCTGAAACTAATCAGAGATCACTTGAACTTCAATTTATTTGTTCGGTTCTAAACACAAGTACTGATGAATTGGTAAAAATTGGTGTCTGTTTAGAATGTCTTATGTGTTTATGTGTGTCCTTCACAATCATGAAAACCATTTACAACATTTTGACCGAAAAAAAAGTTTAGGGAAAAAAGCATTAAAATAGATTTGCCTAAAAATAGACCAAAAAAATGAGTACCTATGACATTTATGAAGAAATTCCTCTTCTCTTCAATCAATTGATAGGAATTTCCGTCAATGGAATTATTGATAACTTTGAAGGCAGTGTAGAATCCCTGATGCATAAGACTGGCGGCTCGGATACGAAAGTCGGCGTATGTGTCGACCACTTCCATCTTGAGACGAGTCGGAAGTGCCGACTGCTGGCGGAGTCGCAGCTGTGGCGGTAAGGACACCACCAGCTGAGGCCTGTTGTGGCCGTCAATAAAATCGAGCCACTTGAACATGTAGTTCCTCTTTGCCTCCACATTCTTAAGTATAACTGTTGTCAGATTATAACTAATAGACTTGTAGTCGTTTTGCACAGAATTGAAGTCAACAAAACAGAATACTTGGAGTTGAAAATAATTTATCAAAATTATAAATGCAATCAATTTCTTGTGACTCATCGCTCGCCAGAGACTCTCCGTTTCGGTAAAAGCTTTTTTCAAACACAGAATAAAAGTCAACAAAACTTTTAACACACTTTCAAATACTCATGAGATCAGAGCGAAAGTCAAAGTATCGCAAAATACAGGAAAAACATATCTGTTCGCTACAAATGGAACACATATTAAAGAACAGAATAAACAATATGTGAGCAGAAATTTCCACTGATTTTTAAGCCAAAAAGGAGAGAAGGAAAATAATTCACACAATTTTCAGACTCTAAATATTTTGCGTCTGCTTTTCTTTAATGAATAAATTGCTGTTTAAATATCTGTACTGTCAAACTGATAACCGAATAAATACTTCGATTGATTACATGTTAGTTTTTTTCGCACAGCCGAATGGGTAGTGCGATAGCAGAGGGAGAGCTGAGGGACAGACAGCTAAAGGTTTCTCCATCTGCATGCCATCTATCAATAGACGTTAATATGGACTCAAGTGTTGATGTCTAAAAAATCTGATCCTATTTAACTTCTCGTATATAAACTACTCGATTCTGAACACAGAACGGGTGCAATGGCTTTCATGGCGGTAATATCACTATAACCACGCTATTCAACTCTTTCGACCATATTCTAAGAGAGCACCCAGCTTAATCAATCACTAATACAAGTCATTAGAAAAATTCAGCATAATCTTAAAATCAAAATCAATATTCTCAACGATCAATTTCAAAAGTGCATTTCTAGAAAAACATCCTGACCATCTTTCTTGGAACGAGAGGGGACTATATTTTGTTTGTAACATTTGAACCGCTTTAGTAGCTGTGGTGTTGAGTTTGAGCACAGGCTAATAGTTCTTGAGCTCCACTAATATCCTTTGCTAATAGTCTTGTGATCCGAAACTGTTGATTGTTAGCTAATATTCTGTGCGCTTCACAAGTAATGTGCGGTAACTAAGCAATAGTTTTGTGCCATTTGTTCATCTGATGACAATCCGAAACAAAAACTAATTTCAAATTCAGGTTTTGTTTTGACTTTTATTCTTCTTTTCACTAATTTATTTTCATATTAAGACTTTATTTACGGAAATATTTGCAACACTTCTGTCTGAATACTAATCTCATTATTTTTTTATCATTAAATAATATTCTGAAGTCCAATGAACTTCGCTTCAATAAATTATAAACTATCACATCTTCGTTCTCAAGATCTCCTAACTGTAATTTCAGTTTAATTCACCTCTTCCTTTGATAAATGATAGAAAATCATCTTTCAAGTTTCAAATGTCTACTTTCTAACTAAAGTTCTCAAATTCTGAGAACAATTTTAGAACCGCTTCCGACTAACTTATAAATGATCCGTCAAACCCTTCACGACTATCCTTGAAATGCTTGCACATGGAAAAGCATTCAAGCAAATTAAACTTGGATGTTATACTTCCCATTGATATTATTTTTTTTGGCCTTTGCTCTCCAAATGTAACTATTATTTCAAAGTTTTATCAGAAATAAGAAAAAATGTTTGGTTTTCTTAATGTTTATATATCTATAATGGTTTGCTTTGTGAACAACAAATATTATGTTTTGCTTGTTTTTTGACTGATTTTTGATTTTAATAGTTTATTTGAAATAATATTTTCGATTAGAGGCAAAAAAATTAAACAAAAAGGAGGGAATTCATAAAAATCATGTGCAAAGACTGTGAATTCAATTAATAACTAATTTGATAAAACTGTTTATTATTTCGGCAAAAGTTTTCTAATTAAAAATAATTGAAAAAATCCAGAAAAATATCTAGCAAAGAAAATTAAAGTACCAAAATGATTAAAAACAGAATATTCGTTAATTTTTACAGGTTTAATGAACTGAACAATAATTAAGTGCCCAAAACTCATTATTAGACAGAATTTAAGACTAATATAAACAATGTTTGCGATGAAAGACATATAACTGACGCTTATGTTTTCCAGGGAACTGCATAAATGTGTCGATCCGTTAGAGGAAAGGCATATTTTTACAATCAATTACTTTGATATTGAATTCTTGTTGCAATGAATTAGACCAACCTTTCCATCAGTTCTGGAAATGCGGAGGATATAATTTTTTGTTCATATGTAGAGTTATTCAATACGTAATCAAGATATTAGTAATGTTCCTGTTTGTTTATCGAAAAATCACTATCACTGGCACAGGATGTCATAAAATATAATAAGGAGTGACTTAAAGCTCCAGAAACACTTTTGCATAAAAGTCAAAATCGATTGAAAAGTGTTGCTCTCATTTTCTTTACTCACAAAAGAACTGATTTTCGGTTTCAAACCAATTATTATATCCTTTTATTTCTATTCTTTTTGTCATTGGAAGGAAATTGGAATAAACCTGCAAGATGCTGTCCCAATTTGGTGTTCATTTTATTTTATTTTTCATCTCAAGTGAGTTCTAATTTTGGTCTTCACAATAATTTTAAACGGGTTTTCCTATAACTCCTACAACAGCTCCGATACCTCTTATATTTGGTGACTGTATTACTGACGCCAACAAATGTGTCGACAAATTTCGGTCTGATTTGGATAACCATTTTCAACAGCAGTATGAAAGCACTGCTCAACAGCTCAGTCAGATCTGCCAGTGAGCCTCATATGTCACATCAAATTTGAACTAGTTAATCCTAATTTACCAAACAGTCCAGAGGACGGCATATTCAACCAATTCGTTAACTGTATTCGTGGAATACAAAGTGGATGCGATTCCGATAAAAAAATTCGGCCCCTCTTATGTGACAAACGACAGTTGAAGACAAAAATCAACAAGTTCACGTGGAAGCCTACATTCTTCTATCACTTATGTCATGATAGCAACTCAGAATGGAGTCAAGGTAAGCTCTAAATTTTTAAATGCAAGGTAGACAAACTAAACTTTTCAATTTTTTTAATTAAAATTATGTTGGACAATTTAATTAAAATAATCAAGCATCAATCTATGATTATTATATGTATATATCTATCATTACAATATTAAGAATTAGACCTTGCACATTTCTTATTGCTTAGCTGTGAGCTAATATATGATAGTTATTGTGAAATAGTTTTTTAAACATTTCAATCAAATTATTGATTAATATTTGTATGAAAACAAATGACAGGTTTCCTGAGACATGAGGAGTGTATCAATGGTGTACTCAATAGTCGCAAATGTTATAATTACGAAAGGATCATCAAAAGTAAGACAGATTGGAAGTCAGACCTAAAGGGCACATGTAGGCAAGTCTTATCAATCAATTCATTCTTTACGTTTATTTTTACCGAATTTTTAAAAAATTTATTACTCAACTAATTCTCACCGAAATGTGTGAAAAAATTATCTTTAAATCTCATAAAAACATTTATAAACTAATCTTTGGCCGAAAAACAAGAATAAATCACATTTGTGTGTGTGTGTGTGTCTGAGAGAAAGAGGGAGGAAGGGAGGGGATAGAGAGGGAGAGAGAGAGAGAGGATATAATTAATGATTGTTTTTGTTTGATTTGTCCGAACAGTTTGTGGCAGAAGTTTCGGGATTGCAGTCAAAGGGACATCAGTCAAAAGTGTGGAAACGAAGCCACTCTTATTTCCGACCACTTATTTCATAGCCATCAGAGCTATTTTGAGAAATACTATTCCTGTAACTTTAATTTGAGCAAGTTTAGCGACCAGTGCTGGCTTGACTTAATCGAAACCAAAGACACTAATACTCAGCCATCGATCTCACTGTCAACACATTCAACACACGATATGACAGATAATAATATTGACTCAAATAAATCATCGCTTTCAATGACTATTAACGACAACAACAGTCAGACCCAGAGCTCAGACACCCATTTGAATGCCCAGACAATTAAGGACACCACTGATTCACAGCTGGAGGAAAGCCCAAAGATTTCAGAAGATCAGGGTCAATCATGGGCTAAAATTAATCAAAACGAGTCAGAAAGCCAGGAATTAGAAGGACAGGACTCAAATAAGATGATCGCCACCGATGCCAACGATATGAAAACCATTGCAATGGAAGAAACAAACGGTAAACATAAGGAACAACTGACCGCTGCTTCTGCAGCGCCAACCGATTCAACAGCAGACAAGTATCTGCTCTTAATTCCTATTGTCATAATTTTCTTCATCAAGCTATTGACTTAATTGTATGTACCAAGGTCCAATAGTCACAACACTGTTCATTGGTGTCAGCCATTAACTCATCATTAGTTTGAAAAACAGGAGAAAATTAATCAAAATATTTATTCATTTAATTTTTTGGAAAACTATCGGCGAATAAATGTAATAATTAACTTAAAACCAACTTTTTATGAATTTTCAATAAACTTGAGAATTTAAAAGTAGTTTTTGAAAGACTTTATTATTAATCAAGCATAATTAATTGTCTTAATTATCATTAATTAACATAACGGATCTGAATTTGGTCTAACCCAGGATAGAAGTGGCGATTGTGGTAACAATATCTCTGACCTTCTTTTCGATCACAGCGTGGAGTGCTTCAGAAGCAACCTTCTTGATTTTGTCCCAGGCCTTTTTCAACCATCCCTTGTAGAAGGTAGCGGGTGTTGGTTCTTCCTTCAGGACGATGTCGGTTTTGACGATTTGGTATTTGACTAAATGTCCCTCAGCATCGACGGTCACTTCGAATTGCATGTGGATAATGATCTCCTCGTGTTCGCCTTCAGCCGACACTTTGGCCTCCTCTGAGATGGCTCTGCATTCGAAGACTCCGACCTATTCTCACAGACAAACCATTTAAGACCAAATAAAGAGCAAAGTTTTCAATTTCAATAACTTACCTTGACTGTCTTTACACAGTTTCCGTGTCGTTTAAGGTTTTCCAATCCACTGATCTCAACACCGGGCAGTTCAGCCAACTTAATGACCTTCTCTTTTCTGATCTCAACAATAGTCTTGTCGATCACATCGTTCACATCTTGAACTGTTTATAAAATGGAAATTAATAGATTGATCAGGTATTTCTGAAAACTAATCAAGGGACTAACCGGTGGTGACGTGAGCGCAGTTGACTGCAGCCAAAAATCCCAAAACCAGTGCAAATGACAACATTTTTGTTGAATACTCGTCAATAAAGGCTTCAACTTTAAAACCTCTTTTTATACCGAAATTTTTGAGACAATTTTGGGACAAATAATTTTAATGTGAAAAATTGCACCTGCATGTTCTTATATCAATTGCTCAATTGATCAATATCATTTTAAAATTGCTTAATCAGAGGTTAATGCGTCAATTTTTAGTCGAAACAATAGGAAAATTGCTCAACAAGCAAACTTCAGGCTTGTTGTGCACTAATTCTCACGGATCAATTTATCATCAACGTGATAAATTTCAACTGATCATCGTTGAAGAATAATTATCATGAAAATAAGAGTTTTATCTAGTTAGATATGAAAGTTCAATGTTTATTCAGGATTGCAAATCATTGCATTTATGCAGATATAACCAAAGGTATATATTTTCAGAATAACAACTAAAATCAAAATATATCCCTAGACAAATGTCTCACAGTTTGCTTCAAGTTAAAAAACAGGGATGGTCAGATCACTGCAATTTAAGGATGAAACTGCCAAAAATTCCATCCATTCCCACCTCTATTCGCCTTTCATTTCGAAGATAAATATTTTCATTAACACAAAAAACATTATGTTTTTAATATAAAACAAAATTGAGATAAATCTGAAATTTTATGTAATGTTTCACTTATTACAAGATATTTACAGTTAATGTGTTTTTACGCAAAAGATTGAAAAAAATAATAGTTTAATAAAAATTTATTTAAAAAACATAGAGATATAACAAATAGAAAAATATGCACAAGATGAAACTAATTGGAAATAAGTATCTGGATAATTTATCAATAGAATTGGTTGTCAAATGTTGAAGCTCAGGGTCATAATGATTTATACAATTTCCAGTCAACTGTCCGTTGGACGCGTGGATCATATTTTGAATCCACTTGATTTTGGAAAAGCTTATATCTGAGCCTCGATGTTCTGCACTGTTCTGGATTACTTCGATATTACTCTTCATATTGAAAATAAACAAGACTCAAATTAATTTTTAAAGTTCATAGCAACACAAAAATGCATTTAACCTTGCTTTGACTTGATTCCTTGACTTTGATCTTGCTCTCGCAGTAGGCGATGGCAATGGCGTACTCTATCAGCGCGAAGAAGACAAACGCTATGCAAATAATCATCCAAACGTTGAGGGCTATCACATACGAGACATTAACTTCTGTGCTCTGATGCTGTTGAGTGATCAGAGCCAACAGCGCCGTTATTACCTAAAAATACAAACTTTTTGATTCAGCTATCAAAACATCCGATATAAATCATTTTAATTAAGGTTAAAAATAACCAGCTCAACTAAACAGACACTAGGACATGCACAAATCTGATAAAATTTAGATACCAGAGCAACTCTTGCCGGATAGGCTGTGACTGGCATCCAAAAGCCTACGAATGACATGACCACAATCAAGGTACTGGGTATATACTTCTTGACTACATAGAGACCTAGCTGGCGCTTCAACATGACGGTGCCCCGGAGACATGAAAAGTTACCTAGTTCATTTGGAGTTTGGTAACAAAAGATACAAAAAGTTTGCGTTTTATGCAAATTCACGGGTATTTATTTTAGACATCAAGGGATTAAAGGATTAAGAGATTAAAATTGAAAAAAAATTGATTACTCTGATCCAAACTCTAACGTTATTTAAGCGAGTATTAGCACAGAGAGGACATACATACCAATCGCATACTTTTTCATACATATGTTGTGCGAAAAATTCTTTAACCAGAACTGAGGCCTCAATTGGCAAAAGATAAGAAGAAAAACATTTTAGTTAATTGAATAATAAAATTAAACTTCTATTCAGACATTTGTTTGAATTTTATGTTTTTATAGAAATTTGTTTTCGTTAAAGAATTCATTAAATAAAATGAATGACAAAATTAGTTTATATTCCGATACCAAGAAATAAGACTATAAATGCGTTCAAATAAAAATTCAAATGACAATTAAGAGCGCTTCAGAGATGAGCAAGTTCATTGGGGTTAGGGAAAAGAATAGTAAGCTGTACTTAGTTGTTTTTCAATGAATTCTTGCAAATAATATATAAGAATCATTAAAGATTCCTTTAATCTACTTTATCGTGATACTTAAGTAAAATTGCGCTCAAATTGACCTAATTCAGTAGTAAATTCAATTTTTTTTGACTGTACTATATAAGATAAGCAAGAATAATAACATGTATATTTAAAAATTGCTGAAGCATAGTTTATCTAACTTGACCATGTTTGGTCAAAAGAATAATAAAATGAGCAGGGCTTACAAATGCAAAGTAGGGGTGATGTAAAACTCTTTCCACTGGAGAATCACCGTTTGTGTGTTGTGCGATACTAACCATTCAAAAGCCATAATTAAATTTATTGCCCCAACAATTAGTCCATTTATTTATTGTCAAATTAAGACAGGCCTTACGCGACATGAGGTCAATGTGACAGGTCTGAGTGTCGTGGGGGAATTTTGCGAAATCCATGTCACAACTCAATTGGAGTGATACTCTGCCAGAAAAATCAAGTAATCATTCAATTTCTTAATTTACACTTGTATAAATATCAGTTACTCGTTTTTATTCAAAGATAATGTGTTGACAAAAGAGTCATATTTATTCTGAGCCTCAAATTCAGGGATGTGCAAGGGGAATTTTCTGAAATATTCCCCTAGGTTTGAAAATTGGCTCTAGGGGAATACCCTATGTCGTTAAAAAAATAGGCGCCGCGTTTCGTTTCGCGCGGCGGCCATTTTTGTTTTGTTTTTATTAAGGCGGACAAAAAAAAATCTGCCATTTTGTCCCTTATTTTAAAAAATTTGGCCTTCCAACTTTGATTAAAGCTTAATTGTGGCTTAATTAAGCTTTTTCGTCTGCCATTTGAAAATATTTCCATAGAGTAACCGACCTTGCACACCCCTGCTCAAATTAAATGTGATTGAAATGTGAATTATTAATACTGAAGTAAATTTCCATAACAATTGATTTTGTTTGTGAAAGCTCTTGATCAGGGATATTCAAAAGGTATAGCTTGGTGGTTCTACACTTAAGATAATTTAAGCGCAATTCTAATTGTTTTATCCTGGTCATACTAAAAGATATTAATATTGGACCAAGGGCTGCAATGATGCCCCCCAAAGAAGTGCCCTAACATCCCTGCATAGTTATTTGTCTAGACATGCCATTATTATTTTTACTGCTAAAACACTGAATGAAATGTGCAAGCAAACAATTTCCTTACATTAGATCAATTCTTGCAAAGAAATAGTAAAAATCTGATAGAAAACATCTGTTCGATAAATACATTAAAAACTAATGCATTAATAAAAGAAATTTTGTGTGAAATTGAATGGAAATGGAGAGACAATACCGGGACGCCATAAACAGTTCCGTTTGATTGTGAACAGCGAAATAGAGTGTTGGAAATATAATATCTGTTACGTGACCACTCAGGGCGTTCTGCAACATAAACTTGATAACTCAGCAAAAAGCACTGAATATTCAATATCAAGGTAATAATAATCAATACGAGTGCAAACACTTTTGCTACAATCCTTGGAATTTAATTCAATAATCTAATAAAAAAAATTCAAGCTAGCTATAAATAAATCTATCAATTTAATATAATCCCTATTGATAATACTGTGTAGCTAGATCACGAACAGGCTCAACTTGTGATTATTTTCAATTTCATTTAATTAAATTACTATTCATAAGAAATTAATATTAATGTATATGTGATATGGAATTGAATTATTCATAATAAATGAGATACTATTTTGTGTTTCCAAAGAAGTTTTTCGCATTTCTTATTTTTAATCTTTAAGAACGTATTGACAAAAGGGACAGACCTTGAAATAAGAGTCGGGAATCCATAATTTATGTCTCCATTTGTTGTCCAATACGATTCTCTGGTCTTGAGTTAAATTCTGTGGTAATATCCTATAGTCAGACCAATACTGATGATAGAATATGTCCACGACATAAGACTGTCCATGAAAAAAGACAAACAAGTCAATTTTTCATTATGAAAACGGCTATGAAATATTATCTTGATATAGAATCGATTGCATACCAGTTCAGTCTCTTTGATCGATCTTATATTCAGAACAGATATCTTGACGTCAACTTTGACAGGTTTTCCTTTCATTAGTTAAAAAGCATTTAAAATAATATATATTTTTAGACATTTTTCATATATTTTGGAAATCATTCAAAATGTAATTGCAGTTGAGTGGGAGTACCGTCTAGTTTTGGCGGCATTAATGGGTCGTAGTCTTTCGGCAGCAGTCTGTCCACAATCATTGAGTTTGATGTCATACTGAAAGACATTCAGACATTCACTCAGTCATCGAAAACATTCAAAGAATGCAAACAATAATCATTTGATTAACTGCTCACATGTTTTCTTGGATTCCATACTCAATAAGTGTTGTTAAAAATAAAATCTGGATCTTTGAACCATAGAACAACTTAACCATGATTATATGTTTGTCTCTAATGGTACAAATAAATCAAGTTTAATTATAAATTTATTAATCAGTTGGGATTAGAGAGAGAGAAAGAACGCCAACAATAATTTTTGACTTAAATGAGACCAGAATTTAATCAGACGTTTATGGATTGCAACTTGCAATTAATCAACTTGTCGACGAGCAGACTTCCCAGAGCAAATTCAACAAATCTAGTCTGCGACAAATGGACAAATCAATTGATAAAATAATTACTTTAATTGAATTGATTTTTTGATCCAATGTTTGGTAAACAATAGTGACAAAGAACAGACTCATCAAATGGTAAGACTAACGAGCATTTAATTGTTTTTCTCACTCTATAACAGTAAATCGATAATTCCTGTCCGCCCCTCATTTCATCATGCGACTTATTAAGACATTAGATTTATACTGATCCATTTGAAACAAATTATCAAGATGGTTTAAATCTAATTATATTTCGACTATGAAGAGGAAGTTGAAAACCATTATTATTATTATTATTATTATTATTATCTATGTTTTTGAATCTATTTTCATAATTGCATTATTTATAAATTGAAGCTAGATAAGATTAGTTTGTGACAATTTGTCCAACTTATGAAACAAGAAAAATAAGATAAATATTAATGAAATTTTTATTTTTGCCCCAAAAAGCAAAACTAAAATATATTTTCACTTATCAAATAACATTAAGAAAGAACATTTCATAAATATCTATAAATAATTTACCTTGATGTTCTCAAGAAAATTTGATAGTAACAAACAAAAATGAACAACGCACATTAACGCATCAATAGAGATCTGCACAAGTTATAAAATGTGGTGCTGTCCAGCAGTGGTTGCATCGAATGTTGATTTAATTACTTGAATCACTTAATCAATAGTTTTAATACTTTAATCACAGATTTCTGTGTCAAAGACATCAATAAAAGGACTGGTTATCGATTGGAAAGCAGTGGCACTGGTTTTACTCAAAAAATAACTGTTGCTTTAACTTTAAGACACATCTGATTGTATGTCTATATTAAAACATTATTCTGTACTAAAATAGACAGCACTACCATTCAAAGGATATTCTGTTCACTACTTCTTCATAAATATGATTTCATTTTTGAAAAAATATTTTCAGATTTGTTTAGATATAGAATTGAACTGCAGATAAATGTGAGACAGGTTGTTTATTTAGATAAAATCAAGCATTTAACTTCTAATAACCAGACAAAAAAAAAGTTGACTGTCGCTCAGAATATTCAGTGCAAATTAGAATAATATTCTGCTGTTATATCCAAGAAATGCCGTTTGAATTGTGTTATGAGAGCAGACTTTCCGCCACAATAGACCTGAGCGACGATGTCGTGCGCGCACTCCACACATGAATTTTGAGAATCGGAAAGAGAACAGAATAAATGAAGAATAATTGAATACTTTGTATCAGTGAAAACGTCTCCGATTACTCTCATTAGTAACTGTCGAAATTACACCATGCATGAGTTTACTTTAGCACTATTTAGTTAATCATTTGGAATGAGTAAGTAAGTTATTCTTGGATTTTTTCTATGAAATTAAGATTTTCAGCTTTTTGTTTTTGTTAAATTATATCAAATATTTTTCATGATTAAGGAATGATAAAGATAATCTTGTTTTTCTTCCATTAAAAATATAATTCAATTTTCCCTTTTTTTAATTTAATAAAAAAAAATTGAGTTATTTTTCTGAATTTTCTTTAAATCGTCGATTAGATGAGCAAAAGAAGTCTTTAGCGATCGACTACCTATATCTGTTTGATGACCTTGCTCAATACACTGTAATTTATTTTATTCAATCGAATTGCTCTTTTAAAATAATATTAAAACACTTTATTAAACGTCAATCAAAAACTGTTTACTAAACAGTTATTCACAATTAGTTTTAAATGTACGACAAATTACTTATCGATCAAATGGCAGAACAGAATAAATTTGAATCGTTTCCAGACTCAAGACATTTGTTTGAAAAGAGGAAGCGATTGAACGCCAATTGATTTAATCAATTGAATAAAGCAGTATAATTGGTGGAATGAGACGAGATTAATAACTAAAGGATTAAAAATATATATAAAGGGATCCCCTGGCCTCAATGTTTATAGCGCATACTCGAGTACTGTGTATATAAGCGCGGCTCGTAACCGTCGAGATATAGACTTTAAAATGTCTTTCAATCTATTACCGGCCGAGATTCTGCAGGAAATATTTTCTTATGCTATTGGAATAAAAGTTAACAAACAAATTCTGGATCTTCGCAGAGTTTCAAAATCCTGGAGAGCCAACATCGACTCACATATGGCATCCATTAAGC
>JAQIWP010000423.1:0-26378 GCA_034695525.1 Euzetes globulus
CTGACCTTTTTTACAAATGAGTTATTGATAACTACAGGAGAAATGGCCTGACTAATGGCCTGACTAATGGCCTGACTAATGGCCTGACTAAATGCTGACTAAATGCTTTCCATTTAGGCTTCAATTCCCCGCAGAACTAGAATTGTGGACAAAAAGAAAGTTGCGATACAGGAGTCGGTCAAAAGGACCCATTCAATCGATTACTCTAATGATTGTTTGTTTTGGCTATTCCGGAACAGTTTCTTTCACTGACATCAGGGTTTCCCCAATTTTCGGTGATTTTTATAAATAATGAATTGAAAAGTTTTTATAATGGATTTATTTGGCAAATAGAGAATAATGGCATCGAATCGGCTGATAGGGTCGGGCGATGGTGTCATAATTCATACAAACCGATAGAGACGAGCGAACAATTGAAATTTGAAAAAATGGCAATAACTTCAACGCCCGGTTCTAAGTCTCGATCAAAGTCTGAAATTACTTTCGGTAACCATTTCTTTAATTAAAAGTTGAAATAAATTTCATTTCTTTAAAGTCTTAATTCAAAAACTTTTAAATTAAAATTAATGTTTTCAGTGACTCAGCTCTCAATGGATAGACTAATAATTTTAGAGCGCAGTTTAAAGTCATGGGTGGGCCCCGTTTCAATCACCATATTCATTGCAGTCAAAAGTGTTGGCGAAGGCATACAGGAGTGGCACAGGTATAGACGCTATAACCTATATTTATGTCTCAGTTGTAATCTAATTAAGAAATTATTACTCAAAAGACTTTATATAACGAAAAAGTTGGGTCATTTGAATCTAACCCATGAAAGTCATGTCAATCTCGTGGCAGGACTTGAAGACGACTATCCCATAAACGCGTTGCGGAATATCGCCATAAGACATGTGACCACTAGGTTTATGTTCATATCTGACGCAGACTTTCAGCCCTGTCCTGAGTTCGGCACCAGATTTATGTCTATTTATTCAAAGCATAAATACAATGATAGGACAGCTTTTGTTGTTCCGGCCTTTGAATACTTGGAAACGCCTCAAGTAATACAAATCAATGTCGACAACAAAAGCAATAATCAATTATCTTTGATCAGAAGGAAGACCCGATCCCCAAAACCAAAGATGAATTCATGCAATTAATACACAGAGAGGAGCCTATTGTCCAACCCTTCCGTAAGTACTGTTTTCGACAAATTTCACGCCTTTTTTGTGCCGCAAATAATTAGAGATTCGTTTTCTGTATTTAAGGTCTGTTGGAGTCATCAGACGCGCACCGATTGACAAACTATTGGAAGTGGTATTACGCAACCCATCCCTACGATGTCTATGGCTTTCTTGACAAATACGAGCCCTACATAGTTGTCGAGTAATTATTTAACCATTTATTCAAAATTCTAATTTTAAAATCATTTATCAATTGATTACAAAATTAAGGAAAAGCAATGATTTTCCACTTTTTGATGAACGGCTCAAAAATTATGGAATGAATAAAGTGATGCACTCGACTGAACTGTTCGCTCACAAGTATTTAATTATTTTAAATTAATTTAACCCTTAATTCTCATTTTCTCCTTAATTAGTTATAAATTTATAGTTTTGCCCAATGTTTGGACCACTCATTTGCCGCACAAGACTTCCCAATATTCTCAGACATTCCTACAGAGTGTCGAAACAAAGTTGAAGAACAGAGCCGTTAGGTTTGAAGTGTTGAGAGATATCATCGAAAAATATAATATTAAAGCATATAATTGTTGACTTCATATAATAATTATAATTAAAATCTATTAATATTAATGAGTTTGTAATCGATTTATACAAATACTGGTTTAGAAAACGTGAAAATAGGTTGTCGTGTGCCTTATGTGGCCGCGATTTTCGGTAAACCGAACTCATCGACCAGTTGTCCGTCCTTTGAAAGAAACAATTTATAGAAATTCCAACATTTAGGAAAATTTGACGCAAAATAAAACTTACACTATTGACACTTTCAGCTCCTGGTTCTCTGGTGGGAACTTTAGGGGTGGATACTTCTTCCAGATATGAAGTATCGGTATCTAAAGCCAACTCATCGCCCAATGCTTCCAATTCTGTATAATTTGGTATATTTGTTGAATAAATAATTGAACATTAATGTCAATTAAGGTCAGACCAGCTTCCAATTCGTCCTCGTCAACTTCTGGAGTGCCATAACTACGGCCGAGAGCCTCTTGTACTTCATTAGCCTGTTCTAGCATATCCTCCAATTCATCTTGCATGTCCTGTCAATCAAAAAAAAATTAATGACTTAAAAAATGAGCAAATGATGAAAGAATACCTCGATTTGGTCGATATTGACTTTTTTATACTCGCGTTTCATTTCTTTGACCCCCAGTTTCATGGCGTCGACCTATCATTACATGAAAGGGTGAGATAAGGCTTACAATAACTCATATGACAACTGAAAGGAAGACAAACATTAAGTGATTGTCAGACGTTTCGAATGATTGCATTCAACGCTATTATAAACTTTAAACGAATCACTAATTGATTTCAATGGAAAAACGACAGATCTCCGGATCAGTTGTTCACAAAGAAATATTACCGTAGTTTTGGTGTCTTTAAGCATTTGCGTGGCGTAATTGGTTTGTTCCATATTAAAGGATTGGTTCATCAGGTTATCCCTCTGTCCCTCATACATCTTCCTCTGCTTAAGAACTCGCAGCGCTTTTTGTTTGATTGCATTCTAAACACATTAGTTCAACAATTAGACGTTTCTAACTTTTGGTCTGTCCTGTCAATGTACCTTGGCAGGCCCTTCTCTCATTTTTTTCATTTGGTCCTTGTATTTGACCAGTTCTGCGTCCAAACGAGCGATCTTCTTGTCCACCGATTCGGCCCGACTGTCCACCTGTTAAGACAAGAGGTCACGAAAGGACATAAAGTAAGTGAATGTGTCTTACATTAGCGATACAATCAGTCAAATTAGGAGCCGGACCCTTGTCTTTACCTCTACCGAAGAGACGGTTCATTTTAAACTATAGTTGGCTTTAAATAAACTCCAAATATAGTCCTCAAAACTCAATCTTATTAATTGAGTTTATTTTATATTCAATTAAAAATAATTACAATTAATTTGAAGCTATTGTGCAATAAATATGAAGTGATTTATAAATAAAGTGAACAGTAATTTGTCAAATGTTTACGCAATTTCTCCACTGAATGGAAATCGCTTTCAAAGATAATAAACACAACCCATTGAGTGACACTTCAAATGGCCATCAATTACGTACGTCTAGGGGTGAGCACAGGGCTTAGCCTGAGCTGAGTCTGAGCTTAGTCTGAGTTCAGTCAATCAGTTGGGATGAGCTTTAATTAGATTATAATTATTTCACTACAGATTAAGAACACTTCAATTGGGAACACAATTTGTTTTGTGCAACAATTGAAGGCATCGATTGTACGACAAGTCAAAATCCGAGCACATATTCAGTTCGTTAGCATTCAATTCAATTCTAAATTCTAATATTGATTTCAAACTGTTTCGCACTTTTGTTCTCAAATCTAATCTGATTTCACATTAAGATTATTTCAAACTATTTACGAATGAATTTTCAAATAAACCAAACACTGTTTTCTCAGACAGTTATCAATTTAAATTTAATTTATTCATAATTATAATTACAATAATTTTATCATTATTCAATATTCAAACAAATTAAAAATTCAATCTAGATTAAAAAGTTGACCAAATTTCAGTTTAAAATCAAACTTTAATAGATTTGAAGTTGTGTACATTTTTTCCTTTTGAGAAACACTTTTCCTTAAAGAGCCAGGCTCATTGCAGACTCACTCTGTTTTTTTAAACAATAGCTTTAAAAGAGAACTTTAAAAACAAATATAAAATGAATGAATAATTGCATAGTTTTCTCTCAAAACCTCAATACTGTTAAGAATGAAACTTTTTGTTCATTTATTTTCTAAATGATTTGAATTTTAAAAATTTTAATCGATATTCAGTTAAAGTCAGTCAAGAATTTCAATTCAAATAAAGCTTTTTTTTTGCAACAAATCATTTGGCATTTTGTTTTCAAATTCATTTAAAACTATTCGTTTAATTGTATTAATCAATAAATCATTTGTCAATTAATCATAAAAATTGATTTTTAACTCAAAAATTTATGTTAAAATTGGAGGCAAAAAAGAATTGATTTGAAATTGAGAGCAATAGAGGGCTTCCAATGAAGTAGTTTTGCCACTCAAACCAGTTGTGATATATGTTAGACCTAAACGGAAGAGGCGGTCCCAACAGTGCCCGGGGTCTCAAACCGACTTCTACCCTAATATTGTTAACTTAATTTAACTTGATAGTTAAACAATTGGTAAACAATCTATAAAGTTTCAATAAAATCTGGTCAAAAGCTAAACAGTAAACAATATTCAACTTTACTTTCACTTAAGACTGAATTTTCGATAATTTTCTGAGTCATAGATTGAAAAAGAGATTAATACTGAAAGGGTTTCTCTTCGGAAGAGCTAATTATCTTTGATTCTGAAACAAGAATTGAGATTAGGTTTCGATAATTTGATGACAAATTTGTTTTCCAAGAAATGCATTCAAATTCTGTGATGTTTTAGTGAACGGAGTTTAGGAATCAAAGTATGTGCTGAGAGGCACGCAATACCTGTGCTGCCAGAATCTACACACAGATAGAGAGAGGGGGAGAACAGCCCCTGACTGGTTTGATTGGTGTTGAACATAGGGTGGAACTCCTGAGCCAATGGTTTGGGATTTGAGGCCAAAAGACTCTTTGAAGTGAATAAAGTTATGATAGCGTTGGAGAAATAGTTATGTTGTTTGGTTGGCTTCACAATCAATACTGAAGTGAAAGTTTGGGTGTTAGCCATCAAATACACCTCAAATACACCACAACTACACCTGATTCTCAGCTAACACCACGTCCACAACACTTACCGACTCTTAATTGTCTTAATAACTGATCAAATCAGTCAACAAATTGTCATAATATCGATAAGTGTCTGTCAAATGACCTCTGATTTCACTGAACAGTGTCATCAAACTCGTGTCTCTGGGCTAATGTCTGCGCCCAACAGCTCACCAAAAGTTACTGGTATTTGAATTGTTGCTAATTTGTGAGACTCTGAGTGCCTTCGAGTTAACCAATAATTTTAAATAACTGTTTGAATCGGATTTAATTTTTTATCCAATTTATTGCTCTCTTTGTTATTCTTGGACTTCAAGGCTTCATGTGTTGTGCGCATGCGTTGGGTCGCCATTGAAATAGCAATACATTAGTGAATATACTGTTTGTGCGATTCATTCAATACATTGAATACAAGTTTTGTTTGTTTTAATCGCTGTTATTATTAAATATCAAATACTTTTAATAATTCTGTTATCAATCAATTGTGAAACTTTGATGTCCGAACTCAACGTTGGCCACAAATAAATGGATCCAATGATAAGACATTGAAATATTTTCTGATCTGATTATCATTAGTTTCGTTCAGTCGATTGAATATTAAATTATTTTTGATTATAAATCGATTTACAATTGTCTGCAATAAACGATGTCTTCTCAGTCTTCGCGCGATCTAATTGAACAAAAAGGACCCAATCATCAGATCCTTCGCATAAACAGCGGCGCCAATGAATTGGATGAACTGTTCAAAGCGGTGATCGGTCCAAAGGACAGTCAGATTCCGTTGTCGGTGCCGATGCGTCAGCGCAACTTCCCCGCCTCATTCTTCAAACCTCCCGACGGGTCAGTCAGCGCCTCCCACAGCCGTGAGTCCAGTCTGGACGCCTCCTTCTCCCCTCCTCTCTCACAGCCGTCCGGTTCGCCTCTAAGTCCTGCTTCACCACAACAGCAGACTCTTCAGCAACAGCTGAATGGCGTTCCCGCCGGTCTCACTATTAACCATCCGAGAGCTCACTCTTCTCCGGCCACTCTTCAGCAGACTCTGGCTGTGTCGCAGGCAATGGCTTCAGCACAACAGCAACAGTCGGTTCACTTAAGACAATACAGTTATGACATCGATAACATTCAACTGCCCGCCGGCTGGGAGGAGGGAAAGACCCCTAACGGCGAACGCTATTTTATCAATCATAAGGAGAAAACGACCACTTGGGAGGACCCCCGACGTAAAATGTTGGGTCAACAGATGCAACAACATCTACGACAACAGACTCAGCCCCGACTTGTGGTCATCAACCAAAACAATAACTCAAATCCAAACAACACTTCGAATGCCATCAATAATACGAACAGCAGTTCGACCGGTAATCTGACTGCTGTCGGACCCCTTCCTGAAGGTTGGGAACAGTCGCGAACTCCTTCCGGAGAAGTCTATTTCATAAACCATATCGAGTGTACCACCAGTTGGTGGGACCCACGCCTTCCTATAACTGCTCAACAACAAAGTAGAGCTCAATTACGAAATGGTCGAACCCCTCCGCCCCCTTTCAGTTCAAGTAGTGTTCCATCGAGTCTAGTGGTGGCGCTTCAGAATATGAACACATCGGGCAGTAATTCAAACGCCGACGCACACCAACAACACCAGAGGACAGTCCTTAACCTGGAGTTGGAGCGACAGAAATTGCGTCAACGCCAACACGAGATCCTCAGATTCCGCCCCACGAGTCTGGCCGACGACAATACGTCCATCAATCGATTGCCGCCCATTTCTACTACTGGTATCGACCCGTTCTTAGGCGGAAACAACGGTCCGCTCAATAATGATTGCCATTCACGACAAGAGAGCGCCGACTCAGGTTTGGGCTTAGGCTCGAACTACAGTCTGCCCAACACTCCTGAAGACTTCCTATCAATCGAAGACACGATCGCCAGCGCCGATGACGCCAACAATAACATGAGTCGCAACACTGGCAACGACTTGGGTCTGGACAGTCTTCAGGTGGCCAATCTCGACCTGGGAACTGAGAACATGGAGTCCGACGATCTGGTGCCCAGTCTTCCCGACGACTTCAACGCTGACCTCTTGTCAAATGTAGAGGCATTGCTCGACACCAATAGGGATAACATAATGACATGGCTTTGAAGCGAATCGATTGACAAAACACTATTAAAATTCAAGTATTTCTCATTAAATGACTACTAAAACGATAACAGAAACCAAAACCTTTATAATTGTCTTTAAATTAATTATTAGAAGTAATTAATCGGTTAAACAATGCAAACAGTCTTTGACTCGTTTAAAGACTAACAGTTGAGACAACACTAAAAACAATTGAAATTCTGTCCATAATTTTAGGCGCATAATAATCGACGACTAAATAATACCCTAAAAGAGAGTGACATTACTTAAAACGAATATTTATTTTTCAATATTCGTGTCTTAATTTCTGCACCGTTTTTATCGTTATTATTATTATTATTGACTTTTATTGTTTGTGTTGTTTTTTATTCGTATTTTTCTCACTTATTATAAAACTGTTGAAAACTTTATTTTTCAAATTTAAGAAAACTTTACTGTTTTTAAAACAAAATATGCCTTAAATAGTATTTTTGCGCTCAGAATAAGTTGTTTTTGAAATTTGAATGTTTTGGCCAACTTTTAGATGTTTTTTGGCTCATTAATGATATTAATTATGATCACTATTACCACAAACTATAACTCAATACTGCCTTTGCATTCAATATTACCGACTCTTAAGATTCAGCTAATATTTTGATTTCCAAATTGATCTTTAAATTGAATGTAATGTTTGGCAGAAGTCTCAAAATTATTGTACGAAAATGAAACCCATATTTAAATATAAATTTTAATATAAATGTTTTGTTTTTATCGCAAATCCCGTTATTATTCAACCGAAGCAATAATTAGTTGCGATTTTGCGGTCACAACAAAAGCAGACAATAAGAGCTCTAAATAATGATTATTAGCTATTATTTATCATTTCGATTATAATTATTATTTTACATTAAAATTCATTCATTAATAATATTTAATATATTATTTGTAAGAAGAGAACTCTGTGTTTGTGAGGCATTGAATGGCAGCCGATTCTTATTTAAGTTGTTTTCTTAAGCCCTTATTAATTGAGAGCTATTATATTTGCAAGTCCTTGTCTTTAATAAATCCCTTTACAATTAATAGTATTTTGAGTATATTTTTTATATTCTATCGTTTATTTTCTGTCGGATAAAACGTATGATTAAGTGTTGGAAATCAAAGTGCCTATAGTTTTGATTATATACAAACAATAACTATATTTACGATTATATAAACATTAATTGTATTTTTATTTTTTACGAATGCCTTCAGTTTTTAATATGAAAAATGGTGTTTAAACCCCAATCATGTATTTTGCATCCAAACCCCCAACAAATGTGTTGTTTAGACACTTGTTTTGAAGGGCTCTTATAATTATTATTTCATTATTTTAAACATTTTCGCAGTTTTTTGTTATAGTTTTTGGTGAAATGAAAAGAGTATTTTCAGTTTTATTTACATTATTTTTTAAAACACATGAATCGCAAAATGAAGTTTTAATTCACAATTGAAAACCAAATCAATTTTAATCGCATCTGTTTTTAAGTTTAATTTATGTATTGATTGTAATATCATTTGTCTTCTAAGTTATGAAAAGGCAGCTCAAAAACCAATGTGTAGTTCGCGAACACAAAACCGAAACTAAAAAATTGTTTTATTCTTTATTTATGGTATAAATGTAAGCAAATCTACACAAAAATTCAATCGAAACAAAACTACTGGTGTTTAGGATATCTGTAACTAAATATCAATAAATAATTTCTAAACTAATTGTCTGTTTTCAATGAAAACAAAGAACTGTCTGATAGTTGTGTTGGTTCTAAAACAAACCAATGGATTGTAAGCCGAACTTAATTAATAACTAAATATATTCATAAACTTTTAGTGCCTTATATTATGTGATGAAAAATGCAGTTTCAAATATCATACAAACTTTTTCAAAACAATGTTCGTTAATGTAATTTAAATCTGAAACTAAACTAAATTACATTAATTATGAGACTTGTAATACAAGTGCCAAATTGTTTCAATATTTTTAACTATTATTTTATTATTATATACATTACACAACCATTTCGAACAATATTTTTTTTGGTATTTAATGCTTTCAAAAAATGATATTTTAGTTTAAACACGAAAATAATACAAACGGTTATTATAAACGATATAATTATTACAATGTATTCACTTAATTGTAATGATTTTATGCTTATATTTGCATAAAACCAAATGTGTTGTTAAAAAGAGCGCTGACTATACAAATGTGAGCATAAACTGTTATATCGCAAAGACTTTTGGTTCAGTTAACTATTATTAATATTGTATCCAATGAATGAATGAATGAATGAATGAATAAGTTTTAATTTTGCACAACAAATACCGGTAGATATCTGTAGACTTGTTTTGCTGCTTTGAAAATAAAAAAAATCTTTTCTCCCAATTATCCCGTTTTGCAATCATTTCTGTTACCTATCGATTTAAACCCTATTTTTGGGCCTATTTTTGAGTTCATTAATATGGATATCATTTGATTAAAATCTGTAAAAATGCAGGAAAATTATTAATAGTTTTTGTTTGTGTTTCTGTTGCGAAATCGGTTTTAAGGTTCCAAACGAATTAAAATTTGCAAATTGTTTTCTTATTAAGCATTTCGTTTATTATTCTTATTCTCTTATTAAACAAAAAACTGGTTTATCTATGAAAATACAATTTGTTTAGAATTGAAAATTATTCTTCCATTGCATCTAATTTTCTATCGTTCAGAACTGATCACGAATTGTGATAACACTGGTCTGTCAGTCCATAGTCTTTCTTGAATGGAGAGGGCACCGAATTGTATGCTCATTCCAATTAAAATATTTATAGCTTATTAAATATTTAGAGCCCAAACTCAAAGAATATAAAAACTAATTAATAATGAGAACTGACTTAATCGTATGTTAGCATAAAATGAAAAATTGTTTTCACATTCAATTGTATTTTTTTAAAATTCAAAGTTTGGAATTTCAACCAAATATTAAATTTCTATCATTAATGCAATTCTTAAATATCTATAAATAGTATTATTTAGTCTTTTCATTAAATAGATTTCGACCATTGAATGAATCAACGGATCCAATGATTCATAAAATTAAATTCTATTTTATTATCTTCTGATGAACTCAGAAAATAATTTATTCAATTATTTTTCAAATCGATTATTTTTATCGACATTTTAAAAATATAACTAATCTTATGATCAAAAATTTATTCATCAAACAAAAATCATTCATTTGATTGAAAGCAATCAGTTTTGAAACAAATGCTCGAAACACTGGCAGCAGATTTCACCTAATTTTTAATGAAAATCATTTTTGCATCAATAAATAAATTATCTGATTTTAGACTCTGACACAAATACAAATAGTTTTCAATAAATTAGTCGTTAAGAAAGTCATTGTCTGTGCTTTGATTATAAAAAGCAATAAAAAAGGACCGGTCGCTCCAACAAATATCGAAATCAATGTTACATTCAGTCATATCTTTTACATCCATATAATTAGTGTAATATCTGTCAGAATAATTAATTTTATAGTCATTTCATTAATAATTATAAGAATTGGGAAGAATTTATTCAATCCTTTGCTTCAATCTCGAGATCGCAATAAAACTAAATTTAAAAAAAAAGAGATAATTATTTTGCAAATGATAGCAATCGATACAATTATTTGATCGGAAATCTTGATTTAATGTCTTATTCAGATACAAAAGCCATGAATTATCTAATTTTGTGTTTGGAATTAATTAGTTCTGTATTAACGATATTGTGCTGGTGTAGTGCCGGCGCACAACACTTAGACAAATATAATTACATTGATTTCAATTCAAGTTCACTTCCTGTTGATAGAAATAAAGCGATTCTAATTTCGACCAAAAGTCACATTTTCGTTGAGATTAATTCATTTGATCAGACATTTCGTATAATCGCTAAAGTCTTAGAACCTGAACAACGAATTCAGATCTATTTGGGAAAAGTCTATTCCAAACACGACTCTTATGTCATCGGATATGTTAAGGCAAACACGTTTGTCGGCATAATTAAAGTCAACGGACAGACATATAATTTAGAGACAGTTATCAGATCTGATCCAAACTTTATGCGACATAAGAACCTAATTTTGATGTATAGGGAGGATAGTATTCTGTTTGATGGCGTTTATGACTCTATCGTTCGACCCAAGTATTACATACAAAAAACATTAAGGAAAAGAAAAAAATCAAAGTATAGAGTCTTGGCACAAAACGGCCAGAGATTGCCAAAGAATAGAGTTTGTGGTCTCGATCTCTACGCTGATTATCATTTTGTAAAACAATTCGGACCTTTTGATGCGATCGCAGAGATGTTGATAACTGTCAAGGAATCAAATTCTATATTCTCACGAATAGATTTTGATGGGGACGGACAGCCCGACAATATTGGAGTCGTCGCTCAGAAAATTTCGGTCACTGAATATACAAAAGACAATTTAGATCTAATCAATGTCACTGATGGACAACAACTTTTGAGAAAATTCCAGAGACGTCTTACTGATAGTTGTCTTCAGGTACTGTTCACTCATCAGGAGCTCCAATTTTTAAGCAAAGGAATTACAGGTTTAGCCAATTTGGGAGGTGTTTGTCACAAAAAGGCCAAAATTAATGGAATAATTCAGTCGCCGAACTCTCTTCTGGTGTCCAGTCTCTCAAATAACAGACCATTGAATAGAGTCCAGAGAATAATTGATTTGACGCATGAAATCGGACATACATTCGGCGCCGAACACGACAACGAAAAGTTTGAAGGCAACAATGTTTGCAATCCGAGTGCAGCCAATGGCGGCGCTTTCATTATGTCCACTATTCATGAAGACACAGCATATCAGGTCTCAGATTTAAAGAATAAACAGAAGTTCTCCAGTTGTGTCCGTTCTTTAAATATATATATATATTGAAAGCACTTCTAATCTGTAAACCATTGGTTTTTAGAGCAAACGAGTTATGAGACGATTGTTAAGTGACTCAAACAGAAATCAATGTTTTGCCAGAAGACCAGATCCTAGATGTGGGGACTTGGAAGTGAATACTGGAGAAGAATGTGATGCGGGAGACCCAAGAATATCTGCACTTGCAGACCCATGTTGTGAGCCGACAGGAAGTGCCCTTCAGTGTCGAGTCAAGTCTGGAATAGAATGTCATCCGAGAGAAGGTTTGACTGATTTTCTCAATTAATTGAAGTGAATTTATTTTGAGGACAGGTTCGTGTTGTGACGTTAAAGAGTGTCGATTCCTGCACTGGAAAAGATTCCCCGAAAAGTGTCGAATAGACTGTTGGGAACCGGCAATGTGTTTGGGGAAGTCAGCCAAATGTCCGGTTACTCGCAAACATCCGTCCGGTTCTATGTGTTGGAACTGTTCTTCAGATGTTTGTGTTTGTGATAAGGATGGTGTTTGTCGTAATAGAGAAGTCATAGCCCATACAACCCCTGAATATGTTTGGCCGACTCAACCGAAAACTTCAATCCACAAGTTTAGAGATTTGATGTTTTCGTTGTTGACGGCACTCATAGCGACTGTTATTCTATTTTTCCTCTGGTTTTACGGTTTATTCGATTATATTTGGAATTACTTCCAACGACTTCTATTCAATTACCGAAGAAATCGCGTCAGGAATCGACTATTGGGAGAACCCCTCGACGATATTGAAGACACTGAATCAGACTCAGAACATGAACACCAACTTTGAATTCATAATTTTAAAAATTCTTTCTTATTTCACTATTTATTACTAATTTAATTCTCAATATTTTATGCTTTTATTTTTTTAAATGTTTTTTAAAAATTAATTTTAAGGAATTTGGTTTAAAACTTGATCTCATTGGAAGAGTGTTCCATAAAATGTTAATTCTGTTCTCAAGAGAATACAAAATCTTTATTCAAATTTATGACAAAATTTTGAGATCAATATCTGAAGACTTTCAACGAAATGTTGACACGTTTTCGATGCTTTCATTCTTTTCATTAGAGAAGACGTTCAGAAGTTTTGAGCAAAATTTTTAAATAAATGTTAGGACCGTCTGAGTCTTTCCACAAAATCTATGCTCTAGTTTAAGGTTGTCCAGTAATTTTCCATAATTCACAGTCTACAATGAAAATTTGTTGACCAGTTAATTGTTGTATTTACATACAATTTGTTCAAGTCCAAAATTTCTTAAATGTCATGAGAGGTGTTCTGAGCCTTTACTGGACTCTATCTATACTCTAATTTTACAAATAAAATGTTTTTTTCGTCAAACTCATTGACAATACAAAAGTATTTCCTTTGATCTTGGTCATTCAAGATTCATCAAAAAATAAATTTTGAAAATGTATTATTTGGAAATCTAACATTAATTATATTACATAATGATCATTCTAATTTAGCATCGAAAAAAGAAACGAACTCGAACAGAAATGAACTAGAATTAATTTTGACAATCGGTACAAATCCAGCAAATGTTGAGCAAAATAATGTTTCTATTTTGAAATTTTGTAAAATTATTTTTATTAAAAGTTATAATAATAAATCATGAAATTTCCACTTAAATGATAAAAGGTTTCAAGTTAAATTTTGAAAACAAGGAGCACCATGCTAGTTTGACACTTACGCTATTTTTGCATCCTGTCTTATTCGGTAGTCAAATGAATTAATCAATTCGATTATTAATTTATTCAAATATATAAATCAATTATTAAAACAATCAATTCGTATAATCGATTTGTTTTTAAAAAGTCGACAAATTGTTTAGTGAAGAATATCGTTGTGTTTGCATATCATTTGCATTCAATTCTTAATAATGGAATAAATGGAAAATGCATTCAATTTATACTTTAATTTGATTTCGAAAAAAATGATAAAATTGAGAAATAAACAAATAATAATCAAATGGCGACAAATAAAGGACATACTCGTAATGATAGCCATCACCCGATTTTAATTCATTCATAAAATTTGTTTTTATATTATATACGGAAATGAGTATAACGTACAGAGAGAATCAATTATATTAATTAATGGCTAAAAAGTTTTTTTTGTATTTTTTTTTCTTAAAATTTCACTAAAGATTTGTTTACAATTTTATCTTATCATTAAAAGCAGCGATAAAAAAGACAATCAAATGTTTGTCATTCAAAACAGTCGATCACTTAATTTCAATTCTATTTATAAAACAAGCGTTAAATCAATCATTAATAGCAATAATAATGATTATTATCATCACAAAATGTAATCACTCATTAGTCTTATACTCAATTCATCGCCTAATTCTCGGTTCATATAAGGAATTGTTATTCAAATTAACTTTTAATCAAAAGGCGAGTCTTATATAACATATTAAATACTCGTATTCTTCGTTAAAAACACTTAGTTTCACACAATTAGTGACAACAAACCAGAATTCTTGTCAATTCTGTTCAGATAATCAGTATCTTCGAGACCTGTGTTGTACTGTCACTCTGTCTGTGCCGACAATACTCCTAAAAAAATAGTTTTAAAATTGTCATAATTTCGGGAATGGTTTGCTTCGGATATATAATCACTGGATGTGAGACACAATCAGTTAACTCGTCATGAAGTTAACGATTAATACAATTACAACTCTTATTCTCAACAAATTCTTTATCCACTAAATTCGTTCAAAAATTAATGTTTATTTGGATTAAAAGATCAGAAAAAATAAAATATAAATAAATTAAGAAATATTTGAAATTCTCTAATAATATGTAATATAATAATCGATATATCAATGAAATGGCAGTCAATATAACGAATCTTTGAATAAAAAATTGTTGAGAATAAAAGTTCTCGTATTATTACAAAAACAATAATCATTTAAAACTCAATTTGATTTAACAATAATTGAAATTAGAATTTCAAATGAAAAAAACTTATTCACCGAATAATAATCATAAATAAAACTGATTATAAACTTTGATAATAATTACAATAAAACTGTTGTTTTCGAAGCAAACCTTTTGTCTGTTGAACACAATTGAAGAGAAAGAAAATAATTAAACATTTTTGAAAAACTCAATTTTATCAGTTATGGCATAAAATTAATATAATTAACGGTAAACTATAAGATAATTATCAAATTTCGTTATCTCTGTTTTGCTTAAAAATTTTTACACTCTTCTCAAACAAAGAATTTGTTTAATTAATATTAGTTTAAAATTTACATAAATTGTGAACTTAAACCATAGAGTGCTTTATCTTGAGATTCAATCGTAAGCTAATAATAACTGTATTTCAGGCATCAGTTCCAGAGTTTTCTCAGAATAATAGTCACTAAGTCTTTAATAGCAAAATGTCTTTTACGAGAGTTTTGTCAAAAAATTTTGTACAAAAGGCACTAATATTTATATAATAATAATCTTTTGTCTTTAAGAAAAACATGCATTCAATCAATAAATTAATTTGATTTTGAGTCAAAGGCCGGATTCGATTCCTTCATTCCAAGTACCAATTAATTTAATTATTATTATTATTATTACTATAAAAATGCTAACAATTAACGAATGTTTAAAAACTAAAGAATCGAAAGCACACAAACTCTACGGTTTCAGTTCAGTTGGAATTTATGCAAATAAGAGATGTTTTTTGTTAAACAATTAGATAATTCATCCGAAAAATTCGGTTCTTTTTTCAAAATGTTTCAGCATTTGTGTTACGAAATTGCCCTAAACTTAAACTATTTGTTTAATTAGATGTAAATCTCTGTACAGTTATGTATAAAAACAATGAGAAAATAGCAGTGAAAACAAAAATAAAAGTAAAATAATATAATATATAATAATATAATAATTATAATAATAATGACATTAATAAGAGTAGAGATTAAAAGAGATAATAAAAGAAAAGTTATTTATAAAAAGAGTCAGAATAACCAAAAGAGAAATTTCTGATTAAATAGAGATAAAAGTACTGAGAAATAAACGATGATTTAAATTATGCAACAATTTTACAAATAAAATAATAATTAATAATAAAATGTTAACAGTTTTTCTGTTGTAGTGTTGATGTGTATCATAAATAGTGAGCAGTTTTCGCGTTTTTCTAACAATTTATTCACTAATTCTGATCTGATCTCAGGTTTGGTGCAAACAACCAATTCTTAATTTCAATTGTCCTAACATTAAGTCAAACCCTTCCGTATCATACAATTGGCAACAGAATTGGCTTTAATTCGAATTTCAATTTGAATAACATTTCAATAATACTCTATATTTCGTTAGAATCTGAACACAATATTTAACGCTTTTGTCCCAAATTTTTTAGTGTTTATATCATTTGAATTATTAATTTTAATAAATTAATAATTGTTTGAGAACCCAATCCACCGCTTATTTTGCTTCGATTAACAATTGTTTTTTGTGTCTTAACATATGATTTGATGGAAAGAAATGATTTGCGAATTCAAATGAATTAATGAATACAACAGTTATGATGACTGTCAGGAAAAATGATAACAAAAGTTAATGAGTTTTCAAAGAGTTTAAGAACTTCTTCTGTCGAACTGTTTTGAAGGAAAGACAGAGAAAATAAATGTTACAATCATTATATCATTTATATATAAATTTAATAATTATAATAATATTAATGATAATAATTATATTCTATATTCAGAACAATATTAAGAAATTTGTCGTTTTGTTTCATTATATTAAAAAAGAGTTAATAATTAATAATCAATAGATTATGCAAAACTAAATATGTCTAAAAAGGTAATTCTCAACTTTTGTCCGAGAAGAAAACAAACGAACTAGCACACTTTGTAATCAATAAAACAGTTAATTACAGTTACAAAGTTGTGACTCTAATCAAAGTGTTATTAACAACAAAACAGAGGAGAAAAGAGAGAATCAAATTAATAATTAAATAAAATGATTTGTTTTGTCATATAATCTAATTTTGTTTTTGTAAAGAATAGTATCAAAGGCTTAGCGCAAAGACTTTTATCTTATACTCGAAAAATGTGTAAAATGTATACATATTTTCTATTCAATATATTTGTCGTTTAGTTCTTAAATATATTTATATTAATTATAATAATAATAATTCTGAGAAAGATTTCATTTTTACTTTAGTTTTGTTTATCACACAATACTGAGGTCTATATTAATAAAAATTTTTGCTTAAATTATTTGTAATTAATATTTAAATAATTTATATTAGATTTGTTTGAATCGGGTATACATTTTCCACGGAATATAAACTCAAATGACTTTTTGCCGATAAAACACTTCTGGATATCTTATCTCATATTTTTGGTTAACTCATCAAAACTCAATTCAACCCCAGAGTTGTTAATCAAACACACCATTCAATCGATAGAATAAATGCTTCGGAAGTCTCACAAAAAAAGACATGGAATTCATCTTAAAATAAATTGTTTGAGAAACGGATGAGAAGTAAGACTTGAGTCGTCTTCCAATCGAGTGAAGGATTAGAAGTGAAACAAATATTAAATTATAAATAAAATCTCATATAAACTGAAAACTGTGCCGAAACGGAGCGTTCGATTTGATTGCAGTGATGGTCGAGTGGTTGAGGTTTGGATTGCTTTTCAGAGTCGTGTCTTATCTTCGACTGGTTCCCAATCAAAAGTCCAAATGAGTTGATTTAAGTGTCAAAAAATCTTAACGAAGGCAGTGATGCATAAAATGAATCGATTCTGAGTTCGCATTCAAATGAATTAAATGTCAATCGAAAAAAGTTCTTTATGGAGGGGCGGGAACTCTATGTGAGGAGATGCTCTTCGGAATTTGGAGAGCGCTTCCATGTGAAGCATATTTAACTCTCGTAGAAGTGGTAACTTATTGATGAGAGCGTCGAAAACAGTGACATCCCCTTTGAATGGCTTCATATGAGTCCGACTCAACTCGAATCTGAGCGCTTTGACGATCGCTTGATTCAGACGTTGAATGTCGACAATGCCTTTCAAGCCGTGACGGTCTGCACAATCATTCACACAATTAGTACAATCATATCATCTGAAAACAATGGTTGAGATTACATACCCGGGGATATTAAGGCATAGGCAGAAAAGAGGGCCAGTTCTGATTCGGTCAGCTTCATGTCTGCTATACTTTCTGCCAAATCAAACGACTGGTTCACTAATTTTGATTCCGTTATGTCTGCTTTGGGTTCAAACAATCAAATTAGATATAAGACCTGAACAGCAATGACTGTCTTGTCATGCAATTGATGTCAAACCTTGTGTGAGGAATGCATCCTTTGGCATAAGTCCGTCGCCAAACAATACTTGTTTTGTGGATACGTCAAAATATCTGCTCATTCGAAGACAGCATAACTCAAAACTACCTACAATTTCATGCAAATAAATATAACGGAAATGATTAAAATCAACCAATCTTATATATTATTAAAGGTAATTGAGTGCTGACCAGCTTTAAGAAGAACTATTTGGTCGTCTTGAGATAGTTTCATGAATCCGGGAACCATTTTGGCGAACTCTATGATTTGTTGAATAACATTGGTTAGTCTTGTGGCGCATTCCAGCCATAGTTCTTCGTGTGACTGAGTTTTGCGATAAAATTGTAATTAAAAAATTATAATCAATTTCGATGGCAATCAGTGAGAAAAATGCAAATTAATGGCCAAATGAGTGAAGACTCACAAGATTTTTGAAATAAATGATTCGATTGGTGTCTTGTGGTTTCCTCATCATATCTACTATTTGTTCAGTTGTACACAAACAGGTTCTCGCGTGAGCTTCAGATACAGTCTTCGCCAGTAATTCTATTTTGGAATTGAATTTAAAATTCAAATATAAATAAAAATAAATATTTTTATCGAACGGATCATCAAATATGTGTTTAAAGGATCGAAGCATTAAATTAGATAAACGAATAGGAAATCAAATTTTTTTAAGACAGAAATTGATTATCTCATCAGAAGAGGTGATGAGATGTGAAAAAATATTTCAAATGTAAAGAAACTTTTATGCGAACCTAAATGTGAATTATTAATGATAGTGTTGGGCGACACTGTTGTCGATAGCAGACCATTCGTGTCAGGTATGGCGTCGACGGGCTGTCTCTGGTCGAAGGTAGTGCTATCAACAAAGTCGGTGGTTGCCGAGGACAGGTCGAAAGTGGCCATTCCTTGCGGTGTATATGTATAAACAGAGGGCGTATACTTTTCTGTATATACATTGAGGTCACC
This sequence comes from Euzetes globulus, assembly GCA_034695525.1. Classification (NCBI taxonomy): domain Eukaryota; kingdom Metazoa; phylum Arthropoda; class Arachnida; order Sarcoptiformes; family Euzetidae; genus Euzetes; species Euzetes globulus. Next base: position 19,255 of record JAQIWP010000423.1, read on the forward strand.
GTTTGTGTTGTACGGCGTGTACCTAAATTTAAAACAACCCGGATATAAGACATACATATAGACACACTTATGTTCTGCCACAGCCTATGTGCTCCCTCTCCCTCTCTCTCTTCTCTCCCTCTCTCTCTCTCTCGCCCTCCCTCTCTGTCTAAGATTTGTTTTGCGTCTAAAGTTAATCTTAAGCTTTAAATAAAAGCCAAATGTTTTGATTTCCAATATTTAACAAATGATTTGCAAAAACAAAACACTGTTCGACAGGACATTAAAAATAACTATTAATTCCGTTGTCTTCACTAATAGGAAGGATAGGATCGGATTTTGAATATTTAATCACAATATTATCTGTGATGTCCTGAATTATATTTATAAACCAATAGAATTAATAGTTTTAAAACTCAATATTTGCCGACTTTTGCGGAAATCCTCAGACAATCACTGATTTATTGGTCGCTATTTCTCCATAATTTGGACTAATTTTTATCACTTTTTTCACTCTTCAAACAAAACTAATTATCGAAAGACTAATACAGCGATTAATTCTGATATTAGTTATGATAGTAATACCAATTTTAATCTGATATCAAAGTACAACTGACCCGTTGGTGATGGCGTTGTAGGGCACGAGTTGGCTCGAAGAGGACGGCTGTTGTGGCTGTTGTTCCAAAACAGAGCTATCAGGCGATGTTTCCGATGATGTTTGTGAGGGATAATTGGATGCAACGGTGGTAGGAGTCGGCGGTTGTCCGCCGTTCGTCGTTTGTCCGGATGGACGGACTAGTTGGGCCCTATGGAACCGGACCTCATCCTCAACTTTCTCTCTTTGCTTTTTAGACATTCTTCCAAATTTGACAGCTTTTCCATTGAATGACAAACAATTAATTAAATAAATGATAGATAAGTAACTTAGAAATGAACTGAATTTTGAGACATAATATTCATTGATAATAAATTAATGGCAATATATATCAAATATGAGTACATACCGTCCCTCGACATTCCTAATGCCAGACATTTTTGTAATCTGCAATATTGACATCTATTCCTATTAACTCTGTCAACGACACAGTTCTTCTGTCGCGGGCACTGGTAGTTAACGACACTCGACTGGCTCCTCCTGAAAAAGCCCTGCAATAGAAGACAAAACATTGGAATAATTTATTTTATCGATTAATGAATTAAAGAGTCAAATATTGGACTAATTAATATCGATCCGATCCATACCTTACAGCCCTCGCATGTAATAACTCCGTAATGAACCCCGGATGACTTATCGCCGCATACTTTGCACGGAATAATTTCTATTTGTGCTGTAATTATAGACAAACAAAAATGTCATTTAGTTTTAAATCGAAACAAACTTTTGGGAAAAAGAAAACAAAAATAATTTGTCGAAAATTTTCTTCCGATATAACAAATTGTAAAAAACAATGAGAAATTCGAAACAATAGTGAACATGCAAAAAAAGACAATAATTGATGAATTAAACCTTTAATTGGACCAAAACTGTTAGAATATTGAGTGATCCGAGGGTCGAACTCATTGATTAAACTCAAGACATCCATGACAAACATTGGGAACAATTAATGTAATAAATTCGAAGAACAGAAACAAATAGTTTTTGACAACAAGTTTTGAGTGATTTGAGTCGAGTGGAGAGTCGAGTGATTTCAAACTCATTCACTGATTCATTGATGTATTTGAGTGAACGACAGTCACTTTATAGTCAATTATAAAGCGTTAAGCCATGTTTACACTGACACTTTGTTGATCTCTCACTTTATACTCTCTCACTTTAAATAAAGTGTAAGTGTGTTCACATTCACAAATAAATGTAAACACTCAAAATGGAAGAATTATTGGCTTTATGTGTCTCTTTAATTATGACATATTGTGATCTTGTAATTCAATTATATGATTATGAATATATGCTAATTAAAGAAGAAGTGTCATTCATTGAAGACTTGATTGAAATGAATAAACTATATCTCACTTCAATTGCAAATCTCAACAATAGGTAAGAAATAATTTGGTAAGCAGAACTGACACTGTGGTTAAAATTACTAGGATTTACCGAAAGCGCCGATTTAGAATCAAGCCTACATATCAAAATATTGGATGGTTTGAGAAACTGGTCCCAAAAATGACTGAAGACATATTTAAAGAGAATTTTAGAATGAATAGAAAGACATTTTTTTATATTGTGAAGCGTTTGACAAAAGACATGGAAACAAATGACACAAACTTCAGGAAAGCTATACCCGTTGATAAAAAAGTGGCCATAGCACTGAATGTAAGTAAATCATCCCACAGTGTCAGTTCTGCTTACCAAAATTTTACTAGGTTTTGTCTACAAACAGCGAGTATAAGGAAATCGGTGCCAAATATGGTGTCAGAAAATCAACTGTTTGTGTGATTGAAAAATTATTCATAAAATCATTTTATAAAACACTTGTCCCGGAATTGATAAAAATGCCAACAGTTGAAGAATTCAAAAAGATTGCCATTGATTTTGAAATGCGATGGCAATGGCCAATGTCTGTAGGGGCTATTGATGGCTGTCACATTCCGATCAACGCACCAACTGAATTAGCGACAGATTACTATAACTTCAAAGGTTGGCATTCAGTTCTATGCATCGCAATATGTGATGCAAATTATAAAGTGAGTAATAAACTCACAGCTCCAGTTCTGCTTACCAATTATTATCGTTAGGTCTATTATCTTAAGACTGGACTTCCAGGAAAATGTAACGACGCTGGGGCGTTTAAAAGGACAAAATTATTTCAGCTTTTGGAAAATAATAATATTTTCCCAAATGAAACAAGAAAATATGGCCAACTAGATGTGCCATATCACCTGCTGAGTGATAGTGCATTTGCACTAAAACCATGGCTAATGAAGCCGTATATTTTTAGCCAAAATCTCGACCAAGAACAGAAAATATTCAATTCTCGTCTAAGTCGAGCGAGAAGAGTTATTGAAAATGTTTTCGGCTTGTTCAAGACAAGATGGCGAAGGTTTTCTAATTGTTTTCAAATGAAATTAGAAGATATTGGTTTGTAGTTTTCACAGCGCCAGTTTTGCTTACCAAATTTTTTATTTTAAAGCTTCGGCGGTACAGGTTGGATTTGCTCTTCACAACTTGTGTGAATCTGAACGAGAATATGACGAAAATTCAAATTTGGAAATAGAAGTTATGGATGAAGAAGTCCACCATGAAATCGAAACTGGCGCTGCAAAACAGATTCGAAATTGCCTTAAAGAATTTATTGTTTCACAACATTTTCAGCCAATTTAATCTTTTTTTAATAAAAATTAAACTAAATGAAGTTATATGTTATTTATTTAACAATTTTTGGTAAACAGAACAGACGCTGTGGTTGTCACACATCTTCATTCAATTTCTTCTCAATCAAATCCAAGACTTTCATAGCTCTCTGTCCAATCTCTTCTACTCTTTGTTGAAAAACATTTCGTCCTATTCGTAATTCTTCCATTCGTTCATCTTGTCTTCTTTGAACCTGTTCTAAGTACTTTTCGAATTTTACTGATTGAGTCTCGACTACTTCAGAAACAGAATTTCATTTTCTTGAGCCTTTCCTTAGTTGAGAAATTGTTTCGTCAGATAGTGAAGACTCCGATGGGTTTGAATTTGTGTCCATTTCCTCTGATTCCTAATTGAATTTAAGACTAAATTACAATCCCACAGCGCCAGTTCTGCTTACCAAAGAATCCAGTATAGTGGCCAATTCCTCATTGTAGTAATGGCTGGTCTGAAGTATTTCGTGAACTTCTTTCCAATACTTCCAATTCGGAGGACTTCCGCCGGTAATATTAGGCTTAAATTTATTGTATTTATGCTTCATATTTTCCATTTTTTTTGAATCTGGTTGGAATTCTTGTTAATTCCTTCCTCTTGTAGTCGATTGGCCATATCCTGATAGAGTTGTTTCTTTGGCCCGATCTTTTTAAGGTCACATTGCTTTTCTCTCCAGATTGCAATGAATTTTATTGTGGCCTCATCTGTCCACGTGTCCCTGTTTTTGATTGATTTCAAATTATCCATATCTAAAATCACTTATTTAAATTTGGTAAGCAGAACAGGCGCTGTGGAATAAAATAGATAATTTAAAACACGTTTTAAGAAAATTTAATTTTCAAACCAATTTATACTTTTAAAAATGTTTGTGAAACAAAACACTGCCTCTGCGCATGCTCATAAATTTAAAGTGTTCCCTCAAGTTATTGAGAGTACCTTTATTTAAAGTGAGCTTAAAGGTTAACTATTGCGTTCATACTATCACTTTATATAAAGTGAGAGAGCAATAAAGGGTCGATGTAAACATGGCTTAAGTTAACGAGTAGTCTGGGATGAAACTAGTCGAGAGTGGTGTCATGGTAAAGGGACTTCCTTACAATACATATTAGAAGTCGATCTTCATTATCCTGAATGTCTACATGAATTGCATAAAGATTTTCCATTAGCCCCTCAAAAAATGAAAGTAACAAATGAAAAATTAAGTGATTATCAAAATGATACAATCAAACACCTAAAACAATACGGTTACAGAAGGACTCCTACAGAAAAACTCATTGCAACTTTGTACGATAAATCCAATTACATAATTCATTTCAAAAACTTAAAACTATATTTGCAACTTGGTTTAAAATTGACAAAGATTCATCGTGTAATAAGATTTAGACAAGAAAGATTTCTTCAATCATACATACAGAAAAACACAAAATTAAGGCAAAATTCTAAAAATGATTTTGAAAAAGATTTATTAAAATTAATGAACAATAGTGTATTTGGAAAATTTATTGAAGATCAAAGAAAACATAAAAATGTGAAACTTGCCCTCAATCAAAAACAGGTTTCAAAATATTTGAGCAAACCAAACTTCCATCATTTTGTCATTTTAGATGAGAAAAAATCACTGATACAAATGAGAAAAACAACCGTTAACTTAAATAAACCAATATATATTGGATTTACTGTATTAGAATTGTCAAAATATATGATGTATGATAGACATTATAATTATTTCAAAAGATATTATGGACCAGACTTGACATTGGCATATTTTGATACCGATTCCTATCTCTACGAAATTAAGACCAAAAACTTGATGAGAGATCTTGGAACTATTTTTAAATATTTGATTGATTTTTCAAACTTTGATGAAAACCATCAGTTTTTTGACAAATCTAAAGAAAAAATAATTGGATATTTAAAATCTGAATACGGCAATCAAGTAATAAAAGAATTTGTTGGCTTAAAAGCGAAGCTTTACTCAATTATTTATGGAAATGATTTAAATAAAACAACTGCAAAGGGCCTACAAAAAGTTATTCTTAATAAATTTGTAAATCATGAACATTATTTAAATGTGATTAAAAATAATAACTGCTATGTTTCAACAATGAGAAGAATACAAAGCAAAGAACATCAAGTATCAACCATAAAGCTTCAGAAAATGATATTTACACCATTGGATGACAAAAAATATATTTTAGAAGATGGAATAAATACATTACCTTTTGGACATTTTTCAATTAAATAAAAATTTATTTTCAGGTATTTTGAAAACTAATCGTCCTGATCCAATTTACGAACATTTGTATGGCTCATCATTTGATATACAAGAATGGCGACTTCTTTTGGATAATATACAAGGTTTCATCAAAAAGCACAATCTGGTTAACGATATTAGTGGATTTTCAGAAGAATTTCGGACTGAACTAAAAATGATGCTGGAATATCTAAAAGAGGGACAATTAGCTTTGGTTTCTGAACAATACGATTATTTAGAACAAATTTTAGAAAAAAACTAATTAGATTATTGTATATTAATGTATTTTATAAATATTTTAATAAATTTTATTTGAAAAAAATTATTTAAAATATTTGCTTTAAAAATTTATTTATTTAAATTTAGGTATGAATCTGGTATTCGTTCAAATTAACAAGAAGGCACGTTTGCCTTCGAAGATTTGTGGATCTTCATGGGAATTATACTTGCACTCACTTCGTGAATTCTCAATGAATGACGGGGATCGTCGTTATGCGAGGACTGGGATTAAAGTGGATATCCCATTTCCATATACAGGAAAAATACTACCATTGGATGGTGGTGCCAAACTAATGTCGGATAAAGTGGCAAAGGATGAGATATTTGTCGACCTATTCAACAATTCTGGAAAAGTCTTTAAAGTATTGAAAGGATCGCCCATTGCAAAATTTGTTTTGGATAAGCAAATAGCAATTGAACCAATTTTTGGAGAGAGTGCTTGCCAAGGTACTTTTGAAAACATTGAAGAACTAAAATTACACTATAATTATCAAATATCTATTTCCAAACCAAATGATGGTTTGATTTTTCCAAATGATGAAAAATTAATTTTCAATAAATTAAAATTATTTTTGTGATTTATTATTTAGATGAAGATATAATAAAATTCTTCAGAATAAACAAACTTGCTATAAAGCCAAACAAAGGCTCATCTGGTAGCGCTGGATTAGATTTGCATTCAGTAATGGAAGCTATCATTCTGCCTGGCGAAAGGCAAGCTATCAAGACTGGACTCAAAGTTGAGTTACCTAATGGATCTTATGGACGAGTGGCTCCGCGATCAGGACTCGCACTCAAGAATTCAGTTGATATAGCCGCTGGAGTAATCGATTCAGATTATAGAGGTGAAATCATGGTAATTCTTTGTAATAACGGCAGGGAAAGTTACACTGTAAGGAAGGGAAGCAAAGTCGCGCAACTAATTGTTGAAAAGATTAAAGCATGCAAAGTAGATTTTTATGAGGATTCAGAGTTAATCTCTAAAACTCAACGCGGAGAAAATCGATTTGGATCAACAGGAATGTAATTTTAATGAATCACTTTATTATACAAGAAATTAATAAATATATCATTATGTTTCTTATTTGATGTAAAAAATTTTATATATTCTTTCATTTTGTATCCACGAGTTCTAAAATGCAAGAATAAAATTGAAAATTTGCCACAATTAATTGAATTTGATCCTTGAATTTTTTTATGATTATAAATATAATTAGATCCATTAACTTTGATGAAATCATAAACTTCTCTATTTATTGGTTTAATTCCATA
>JAQIWP010000424.1:0-26347 GCA_034695525.1 Euzetes globulus
CTCTCTCTCTCTCTCTCTCTCTCTCTCTCTCGCATTATCTCAGAAACACAGATATAACCAGCAACTCAATCGGCACGTAATAGTTCCAGGCTAACCACTGAAGTGCTAAGCAAGATTAATATTATCAAATAATCTAGCAGAAACTATTTAATCAAGACTAATAGATATGAATAATGTATTTTTAAAATTTACTTTTAACAAGAACATTTGTTAAACAAAGTTGATAAGTGGTGAACCTTTCCTGAATGCGTACCTATTGAATGGCGGCATAAAAGCCATTTAGAAACTTGAATGGAAGCGAAGGCAAATTCACACAACGGCTGAGCACTGGTAACACTTGTGCTATTTGATGGCTATATACACATACCATTCCCCCAAATATACTGTTCCCCAAAATTGTTTATAATGAGCTCTAGTCTTAACTGACTGAATATTAACTGCAAAAGTTATGTGAAACTTGTGTAGACTATTAAAGTAAAAATTAATCAAGTTGATTTTTCACGTCCAGAGATTAGCTAGATAAGGTTTTGAGGAAAAATCGAGCACGTACCCTGCATGGGGTGCTCATGTGTTTGATGAATCAGACGCTTATTCATCCTCTGGCGAAACTATTTCCATTTTCATTTCGTAGTCACCTCCCAGTGCGCTGACTGCAACTCATTCCCCATCCTTGACATGTATTCCTTCCCCCAATTTTTTCTCCAGAGTTTTTTCTCTCCATCTCTTTCTTTTCAGCAAAAAACTGGTCTTTCGGTTGGCTTTTATAACACAAGAATTCCCTTCAAATTTGGTTACGAATGAAGAAAAAACTTTTTTTTTTAGGAATTTATACGAAAAAACTGTAACTTTTTCTAAGAACTTTCGGACACTTTCTGTCAGTTGACAACAAAAGTTTTCCCCGAAAAAAAGTAATTGAAAAGAAAAAATGGCATTTAAAATGCCAGAAAAATCGATTACTTCTTCCCCACAAAACAGTCTATTGAATAAAAAGTTTAACAAAACTTTTTTGAATTCATTGACGTTTGTTTGAGTTATTGTTTTGCTTATTTATTCCTGCTTTGTCTCAAAGAGTGAAATGGCCAAGATGTGTACAAGGAAATTTTGTCAAAAATTCAATGTTTGAGTACTAGTTTAATAAAGAAACTAGATTTTTAGGCTAGTCTATCTTATTAAGCATTCAAGGACTTATTAAATTTTATTGCCTTGCTATCACGTGATGTTACTTAACTTATATTGAATTTTATCGATTAATCAAGCAAGTTTAATGACCATCTTCACTTTTTTCACGTGGACTGAAATTTTTTAATGATTATTATCATTTAGAAATTTCATTGTGGCCATGATCTTGGCAATACCATTGACATAACACATCCATTACTAAATTCGGTGTAAAATTTTTCTCGTCACTCGTGTTGGTTGTGTGACACTGAATGTTGATTGTTAATTTTGTTTCTCTTACTATTGAGTACTTGCTTTTTACGGTTTAGTGAATTTCTGGTTTGGATTTCAGTCCTTTAAGAAGTACTAGTACAATCAGTGCTGTCAGTTTTGTCAGTGCTGTCAGTTCTGATCTAGCCGGCAACTGGGTACCTAGATTATTATCTAAAGTTTTTAACGGTCAAATCCGTTGAATTCAAATTCAAATTTGAAAAAAAATAAATTTCTTGGTCTGGGATCTGAACCCGGGCCGACCACTTGAGAGGCTGCTATGCTAACCACTACACCACAGAGAGCTGCTTAAATGTTAAGCTTAATATGAGTTTTTAAGAGGACAAACGACAGACAGACAGACAGACACACACTACTCGTTTCAGAGTTAGTAAGATAATTATATTCAAGATAGTTTTGTTTACATTCTAGAGCATCAGCAAAAAATGTACTTCTCATAAATTAATTTTTGATGATTTTTTGTAAATCCTTTAAATTAGTTTCCTTTAATTTTCTAATTATTTTTCATTGGTCTGGAAATGAGTCAATTTTCGATTTTAAAAGTCCAGACATCAATGAAATTTATGAGCCTGGCACAATCCTAATATTCCGCCATAATCAAATCTTTGATTTCCAGTTATCCAGTCAAAAGATTTAAGTCATGCCAAGATAAGTAATAATAATTCCACAGAATACAATCATCAAGGTAAACATATCGCTAATAGAAATAATTGTTAATATTCAAGATGATTTTGTTTGCATTCTAGAGTTATTACCAGCAAGAAATGTATTTTTCAAATTTAATCTTATTTTATTGACTGATCTACTAATGCAATAAAAGATTGATTGAAAGAATTTTCATTTAATATCTTAAAATTTACTAAACATTTAAGTATTGAATATTAATTTCGGGAAAAATAACGTCAAATATTGGGAAAAAGAATTTTTATTTTAGAAGTTTTAGAACCATTTTACACGTTTTTTATCAGCAAAATGAGTGAAAACTCTGAATTTTTAATAGAAATATAAAACTCATATATCAATAAAAAAAGGGGTCAATTGATATGTTTGAAAAACTTGACCAGGAAACCTTATTCAGGGACTTATACATTCATTTTAAATATGTACTATTTATATGTGCAATAATCTGGAGTCAAATAATATAACTTGGAGAAAATTCTTTCAAACAATCTTTTATTGCATTAGTAATTATAATGTAGCATTTGAAGTATAGAATATACCTTGCCAATAGAAATTCATAATTCAGGGCAAACTAAATTTTAGTTTTGTATTTAAATGCAAGTATTTAAGACCAAATTCAGGGAAAGTTAATCCTAAGTTCAAAACACTAATCAGATAATTTAAACTAAATTGAGGGTCTAATTCGTTCATTTCACCCACTTATGCATATCAATATATTTTAATTTGTTTTCTCCCAGGGATGTGCCACAAATTGTTCTATAAAACGCAGAAAAATTGACCCCCCCCCCCTCGAAAATTGCCATTTTGTTCTTTATTTTTAGAAATTTAATATTGAAAACAAGAATAATTCGCTTAATTGTATGTTAATTAAGCTAGTTAATGCTTAAAATTACCGAAAATAAGCGTATTTAAGAACAAAATGGCGGAAAATGGGCGGTTCAATCCGATATTTTTTAAATAACTCCACCCTATATCCCCCGTAGATTTTGAGAATGAAAATCCCCCTGAAAATGAGTGACTATACCCCCTAGTGTCACGGACCTTGCACATTCCTGTTTCTACAATTGTCTAAGATTTTTGGCTGCTCAAGTTCAAATGACGCAACATTTTAAAAAATAACTAGCACGTATTCATACAATTTTCTTTTTAATATCAAATGTCGTTTTAATATCATCTGGCTGATTTTTTGGATGAATCGATAGTATTGTAAAAAGTATGTGTAAAATATATGATATGTATATGAGATGTCTCCCAATGTTTTCATTAATAATTGAATTATAAATTAAGTGAATTTCGTCAATAAATTTCAATGTAATATTGACCTTCAAATTATTGATTATAATTTCATTTAAACCACAATTATTTTTCGAAATTCAGTTATTAGACACTAAAAGTATCGGCAGTCGTCGTCGTCCTCTCCCTCTCCCTCTCTCCCCCTCCCAATCTGCCATCTCCTCCTCCTTGACAGTTGTACAGCCTTGCACATTCTTAACCCAATCATTATTTATTTAAGATCTATTGAATACATTATAATTTTGATAACTTAAAAAGAGGTCTTTTAGCAGGTATACTCCTAGTTGCCAATTAAGATCGTTGCTAATTAAGGGTACCCCAGGTAACACCTTCTGAGTTGCATAAGCAAAACATTATTTTTCCGCAAAGGCTTTGTTTTGTCATTTGGCTTTGTAGCAGCACTGAGCTGAGCAGGGTACCCTTAATACGCAACGATCTTAATTTGCAACTAGGAGTATTTTATTGAAAAAAGTGAAATATTGATTAACCCTATATGTGGAGGGTGACACTAATTTCAAATATTACAAGAAAGTCTAATTTAGAATTCTTTTATGGAAAATGACTTTTTCGGTGACATTAGACACAAGTCTTTACATCCAATTCATCTAAATTATACTGAAAACAAATTTTAAAAAAGAAGGATTGAAGTTCGCCCTTGGTCTATTTAATAAATTAATATTATCACCATCTAATTCAATGTTGATTTTAACAATTGACATTAGTTTGTTCACTTTAAGCTTACTAGCTTATTTTGTTCATGATTATTTAATTAATTTTTAATTGGAAACAATTTGTGGCCCAAACATTAGCCATCCTTCACATGAAATGTTAACTTAAAGTCAATTAATTAATAATTGATTTGAATCTAAAATATAACACAATTTAAAATATTAATCGAAAACAAAATAAGTAGAAAAATAAAATTAATTTAAAGATAAATATAGAAATAAATTAAAACATTAATGATTTCAATCGGATTTCAGGTTTCTATTTGTAGTCCATTCGAGAATGTGCTGAGCGCTGACAACAAACACCGAAATCGATATAATTAGACAAATATTCCAATAATTTATTTGACAGAAAATTGAAGACAAAATCGCTATTATTTTCAATAGAATCGACAAATATTTTCTCTGATTCCTGGAGAAAACATTGTTAATAAATATTGAATTAAAAATATTGTTTAAATACTAACACATTTATATCGGTTACAGAGTACTGGTTCCAAAGGATAGGACATGAGATGGTTAGAAATATTCCAGGAACCAGAAATGGATCGGCCAAACCGTAATAGAGGACAGGCATTCGGAGGTTAAGCCAATCTAAGAGTAGTGGTATTGTGGGCACTGTTGACACAAACAGTAGGGTCAACACTGTTAAATGCAAGTTCCAAAGCGAGGAACTCAAGTCGACCCCCGATCTGTTTTGAATGGAACGACACTTTTTGCTCAAGTAGATCAACTGAAATGTGTGTCCAAACAAACATAACAGAAATGACTATAAATAGAAGTATAACTATTAATTTGAACTCAAAATTTCAAGTTTTCAATGAAATAAAAATTGCAAAAAATACTTAAAATAGATTTAAAAACCATCGATTAAATGATGAAAATTTTAATATCAAAGAGAATGAAAACTTACTAAAGCACTGCCATAAGTAATGCCGAGAAATGCCACCAAAACTAAGCTCATTGAAGGAATTGATTTGAAACGGAATGACTTCTCACTTCTTTGTAAACTATATTTCATTTGACCAGAAATTAATCTGATTTAAAAATAAATAAATGAATAAATAAGTATATAAATAAATAAATGACATGTTCTTACTTATTTTGTATGTACTCCAAAACAGTCGAAAATGTTATGAAAATGAATGAAATAATAACCAAAAAGAAGAAACAAATGGAATGACAGATCAGATATAGGAATGCGTACAGAATAATGATCTGAGTATTTGTCAAATACGAAGTTACAGATGTTTGTGTATAACTAAAATCAAGAACCAATTTATAAAATTAGTTTATAAAATAAATTCATTAAAATGTTTACTTTAAGTAAAAGCGATAACTGGCAGATGATATGATTAAAAGACCCCAAATAGAAATGGATCGAAAACTATCCATCAAATTTTGAGATTTGTCATAAAAGTATTGTTTCCTAGCTGAGGAATGTCCACAAATGTCTTTAGTATCTGATTGAATGCAACGGATTTGAATGGACAACAAAGATAGCAAAATTGAGACAACAACTGGCAATAAGACAACTCCGAAGTGCCTCAGGATTTGTCCCATTATTTCGGAAATGGATGGCTTTAATTGCAATTCATAACTGCAGTTGGGGTCAACCAATAGGTAAAGAAGAGGATCTTTAGAGGTATCAAAGTCTTTGGGTTTCGGAGAGTTGAGCTTAAGAGTCATTTGAGAGGTTTTCCCTTTCTTTGGGTAAACGTATTGGAATTGATTCTCTTTATTCCAAGGAATCGAAAAATAAATATAACCGATGTTCGAAGCGCTCGGATAACAGGATTTGGTGTCCAAACGGATCCAATATGTGTTCCAAATCTGATTGAGTCCAACGAGACTCAAGTTATAAAAAGTTGTTTCTTCACTGACTGCTATATTAAGAACAGTCACCGGAGAGAAAATCATTGTTAAGCTCTGAATAAGTGTTGGCATCAAAATAGTTTTGCTTCTGATGGCAGTCGTGAACCGATCGATCTGTATATTCACCGGTTCTATACTTGGACTCAAATATAATAATAAATGAGTGAACCCCTTATTAACAAATAGAGCGGACACTGCATTCAAAATTCTCCGCTCAGAGTCGTTAGGTTCAGATGGCATTCGCTTGACGTATGAGTGAAGAGTCAGTCCCTTATCACTAATAAAGAATATTTAGTTAAAAATTTAGATTTTCATTATGAATACCAAAAGGTAATGTTGTTGTGCTTAGTGGCTGAACAGGCCATAAGCCATTCCGGTCTGTAAAGTCCTTCGAATTGAATAACAATACTCTCTCTTCTGATAAATGGCAGTAAAATATAGTTTGGTTTTAAGATCTACAAAAACCAAAATCAGTTTAAAAACTTTAATGGGAAGACAGCAAATGTTTAAGTGGAAGTAGAAGACAACAAAGTTAAACCTTAGGTTTTGTGATTTTGATGATCCTTTCAAAGCTTTCAGTCCACTCCCCATTAGGGCTGAGATTCTTGAATTCAGGTATAAAAACTTTGGGATAATTTTTGGTTAGTGTTCTTTCAATCAAATGATATTTTATTATTTTGTTTCTGTCGGATATGTTTTTGATAACATTTAACGTCTTTTCATCGATTAAGTCGAAGAGAAGTCGACTTATCTTAAGGACCAATTGTTTGCACCAAACGATGCAGAGATGATCGGTGGAGACCCACACCTATCAACATATTTGACACTATTTTTGCTCAAATTCAATGAGAAATATAAAGAATAACTGACGTCATCGATAGCTGTGCCCACAATACTCATGTCATTAATGTGCTGAGTCTGAAGCCGAGTCAGTTCTGATGGAACCAACTTATCATTGAATCCACCGCCGATTGATATCACGTTTATATGACTTAAAGACTCATTTCTGTTCAAATGCCAAAACAGTTCTACTCTTTCATAAAATAACGTCATTTTGGAGTCGATTGGAACCACTTTTCAATTTAAAAAAATTAGGACTTTTGGTACTTCTTATAAGCTTATTATAAACCTGGGCATCTGTGAGGAGTGGCTAATGTTATGACTAAATCGATTCTCTTGATGTATGGCTCGAATTCGGGTAATGACAAAAGAGACCGGATTATTACACCGCCCTTTAAAACAAGGATTTCAATACATTTTATTATTTTTAAAAACTTACAATTGAGTGACCAATGAGTACAAGCGATACATTTCTACCCCTCTTCTCATACAAATCCATTATTTTAATTATACTTTCTTTGAGGAAAAGTGTTTGACTCTCGAGTTTGAAACTATTAATTCCTGAGTATTCCTGCAATAAATTTAGTTTAAAGATAATCATAAGATTTGCGATAATTTTGATAAATACCTCATTGAAATCAAGAGTAAAATAATTTAAATGAAAGGGAGTCTGAAATTTGTCAGACATTCTTAAAGCGACGGAACCCAAAGACCTGACCTAAAAGTCAATTAAATAAAGTTTGGAATCAATGGTCCAAAAATTGAATACCTGTTTATAACTGCCTCTATTTCCAGGAACAAATACCACCGGAGTTCCTGATAAGTGACCAGATCTTGTAATTAAAAAAACCATTTATTCTAATTTCATTTTATTAATATAGAAAACAAACCGCAAACTTTCGGCATATAATCTGTCAAAGAATCAAATACTAAATTATATACAAAATAATTGTTTCGGATTAAGTCATACCCCTCTCCATAAGCGTACAGATTATAGTTGGGATACTTTATATTGATTTGGTTTTTCAGAGGAACCAACTGTTCATCAAAACAATCAATTAAATGACTTAACAATCAATACATTGAACTTACAATAAATTGTGGAAATTGAAACATAAATGTCATTTCGCAACGATTTCTCTCATTTATCAATAAGTAGTCAATTAATCCAACGATAAATACCATTAAAATAAATGATAAAAACATTGATTTAAAAGTCACTAAACTGTAGATTCCTTTGAAGAACATTTCGCTAAGAATTTGTTTCTTAAGCTTTGGATTTCATTTATCAAATTAGTAATAAAACTATTTCCCAAACATTGTTATCAGGATCTGTTCATAACAACTCCAGGAGTATTAATCCTAAAATCAAGAGTTAAAATGATTTTTGTTCTCATTTTCATTGATAACCGAATAGAATATAAAATATATTAAATTAAAGATAAGATTGTTTTCCATATTTTTGTTTTCAATGAATTTATTTATATTTGAATCAAACATTTATTACGACAAAAATGATAGAAATTGTGGAAAAATACATGAAATACAATGAATTTCGTCACCAAAAACTTTTCTAAAAGTTTGTTTAATAATATTTTCTGACTTTTCCGGCTGAATTAACTCTGGTCTTCTTCAGAACTACCATATTATTAAAGGTTTGTTCCCCATGAGTAGGCCGAAACATATCTTTGAAGAATGGGTCACTTCTGGCAATCTGTGCGAAAGGGCAATAGGATCGGGTGTGTGCCTCGTCTCCGGTCGCCCCACAAACTAATACAAGTAATTTCGTTAATTTTCATTAAAAAACGAACAAACTTTACTTACGTTCACAAATGTGTTTTCTTAAATTGGGACAGATGACCTTTCCGCTTGGCTCCTTGGTTATATGGCTTTGGTAAACCATAGGAGTCTCGCCATTCCTTCTGCAAAAACCACAGAATGTAATCTTCTTTGGTGACGAGCCATTAGACTTAGTAATTGGTCGGCCATATATTCTTCCAAATTCGTTCATTTTGGTCTGAATGGTGGTCTGAATGAGTTATAAGACAATGAATGTCAAGACTTTAAACTGAGAATGAATAAGATCTGAATGAATCCAAGTGTTGAAGTGTTACTCTTTTTATTGCTTTCTAAATGCATGGAATCAAACTGAGAGCCAATAGAAAGCCTTTTTTGCATAAATAGAATATAATTCGTGTGAAAAAGGATTTTCACAAAAACATGTGAAAACTTGTATTTGGAAATCCTTTGGCCATACATTTGAAACTTTAGATCACATGAATTCAATTTCACTCTAATTAATGCTTTTCTCAATCAGATGTTAATCGGATTTAAAATAGTTTCCTAACTTAAAAGCTTATAAATGCCTCCAAATTGTCTGCGGATTAGGTTTAAAAATATCAGATAATATTAATCACAAATTTATTGAATGGCATTATTTATTAAAGCAAACTATAGTCCAAAATTCAATTCATTTAAAACAAACAAAAGGCTTAATTTTCAATAGTAATCTCTTCATCAGAACTGTTATTAGAGTCAGAAATGGTGACATATTGAGAGCCATAAAGATCTTCAATGTCATCGACATTGTCTAAAATATCTTTGGGTTCTTCTGATTGCAGTTCAGGTAATTTGATAGTCTGCCAGACATAGTCGACAAAAGCAATTGATTGCTGCAAACGATTCAACCGATTCACATGTCTTTCATTGTAAGGCAACAATTTTTCCAATTTTTGTTTGAATTCCGGAATTTTAATCAAGTCTTTTGGGGATATTTTCTGGAAAATGGCGGTCAATACAGACTGAGCGGCGACATAGTGTTTGCTATTTGTGTTCCAAACCACCGAATAGTCCAATAAATTCAATAACTGGTCTTCTCTTAATCCCAACAATATTTCATTTATTTGTTGCAAACCATTCGAGTCTAATAGAATTTCTTTGATTATAGATAGACAACGGAAGGGGTGGTCAAGTCTTACGGCCAGTTTCAAGGCTTTAGACCACTTTCTTTTCTGAATGAAATTTAATAGATTTTGTTCAGATTTTATTTGATATTCTTGTTTAACAGCCGTTTCCTCCTTCTCTTCGGTGGTTACGTCATTCCAAAGAATAATTGAAGAATCAGATGCACCGGTGATCAGAAGTGATTCGTCTTTAGTGTGAGTCAGAGCCCAGACCTTGTCGTTGTGGGCGTCAATTGTTTTCATACATTCATTGCTTTTAATGTTCCAAATCTTGAGATTTCCATCGCTGGCACTCGATATCAATTGCATACCTCTATCAATAAATGAGACTTTAAGGACAGAACAGTCGTGTCCTTCGAATGTTTTCAGACATGTATAATCAATAAGAGCCCATAACTTAATGGTGGCATCAGCTGAAGAAGTGACCAATACCTGATCGACAGGCGAGAACTGCAGATACCAAATGCTTTTTCGATGACCTCTGAAAACACCTAAAAGTTTGAGCCCATCGACTGACCATAACTTAGCGGTTTTGTCCTGAGAACCACTCGCTATCAACTGATCATTAGGTGAAACAGCTATTGAATTAATCACTTTTTCGTGAGCTCTTAGACTATGCATTGAATTTAAAGACATTATGCCATCAGTTGGATCTTCGGTAAGCTTTTTGGGAATTTTCCATATTTTTAAGATGGTATCTTCACTTCCACTGACAAGGAAGTTGGTCTGGATGGAAGGGGCGGCAATCGATGTGACCGAATGGGTGTGACCCGACCCATAATATTGACAAATGCCTTCACTCAGTGATTCGTTGAACTTCCAAATCCTTATGAAATTATCTTTTGATGAACTGATTAAAGTGTAAGCGTCTGATGAAAATGTTTCTAAACAGAGAACAATATCTTTGTGTCCTTTCAGGAGATAACAATTAAGAGAGGACAATTCAAAAATCTTGATATTAGGACTGTTTGTGGCCACTGCTATGTGGCTCTCATTCGGGCCCAATATTTTAATATCTAAGACCTCATCGATATGTCCGACAAACTGTTTGACAACCGATAGATCTTCTAATTTATGGAACAGAATATTGTTTTCAAAGGAAATGACTGCAATTTGAGAGATTTCTTCGCAATAAACCGTTTGAGTAATCAAATGACTGACAATAGTTTCACTTTTGTCTTGGTTTTCGTCTTTAACCGCTAATAAAGAATGTTGTTGTTCATATAATACATTTCCCGTTTGGTAGTTCCAAATCCGAAGAATTCCTTTCTCTCCGGCCGTCAAAAAAATTTTGTCATTCAATTGTGGATTAATTACAGAAATCTTTTGGCCGTCAATCACTTCAATTGATTCCAATGACTATTAAACAAATTTTAGGAAATGTTATGAAATAGAAGGAAAGATGATCGAGCAATGTTTACCTCAAAAATGGGAATCTTTCGAATGATTTGATGATTTTGTGAATTCCAGACAATCACGAGTTTGTCGCGACTGGAGCTCAAAATTTGTTGTCTGTCGCGAGAGAATTGAATGGAAGTCACTTTACTGCTATGGCCGTCCAATTTGGCCATCCGTTCACTTGATATTAAATTCCAGACGTGAATACTGTAATCATCAGCCGATCCATAAATGTGGTAATTTTGGTCAGAATATGTCGGAGAGAAGACAACACAACTGAAGACTCCTTTAGCGCCACGAAGATTGTGTGTGCAGTAATGGCGTGCGATGTGCCACACTTTGATTGTCGAGTCGGTGCCTCCAGTGGCCAACAAATTGTCAGTCGAGTCGAATGCCATCAAAGCAATGGGTCCGACGTGGATGGACTTCCAGGTCCGCTCTAACCTTTGCTCAGACCACAGCCATTGTCGTATAAGTCCGCTCTGGTGTCCAATTATTATAATCTTTGAGTCATTACTTAAGGCAAAGGTAATTATGTTGTCTTCGGTCTGATTAGTGATCAATACATTCATTAAATCGTCAGTTCATTCAAAACTCACCTCTGATTTGATTTCACTGACGACTCGACCATCGCTTACGTCCAAGACTTTCAAGACATCAAAACAGGTACTGAAGATAAACTTCGCGTCAGAACTGATCTGTTTTTTAATTAAAGAATCAGAAATTAAATGAATTCCAAATTAACCGAAAAATACCTGAATTTTATTTCCCGTAAAAAATGATTCGATCTTTGATTTAATTGAATAACTGATAAATTGGTTAACAATTCAATTAAAAGCTGCGAATGTGAAGACAAATCATACCTCTCTTTGAGAATATTCTTCGGCATTATTTGTTTGATTCGGTTTGAAATTAATTAAAAACTCAAAATATTTCACATTTAAAATAAAAACAAATAAAAACACGTGTTTTGAACGCAAGCTTATAAATGACGTCAATATTTAGGCAAAATTAGACTGAGCAAGGTTACATCGATTTCAACATTATCTTTTTAACCAACAAAAGCCTTTTTATCAATCAAATGAAACGGAAGGAAATTATTTCAAAATCAAACGTTTATTTAAATCTAAAAAGATAATAAATTTGAATACAATTCTAAAAAAAAGGACAAATTATTGGAGACTTAGTTTTAAAATAAAAGCAACGATTTTGTCGTTCGACAATCCATTGCATTATTGCCTCAACTCTTTTGGTTTAACAAAACATAAACTTTTAAAATGTCAAAAATTGTCGTCAATCAACATACTATGTGATAGGGTTTGACTTAAGAAGACGGTCACTAAAGTAGAGGCCTCCCCGAACCGGACGTTTCAACTGAAATCATATCACATATTAAGCAATTTTGCGGCAATCGTTTCACTCGAAATACAAATGTCTATAATTGGGTCAAAAAGAGGTGACTCCTGTAAATTTACGCAACTCTTCATATGTAAGCCAAAAGACGAGACTCCAGGGGCCCATTCTGTGCGATTTGCAATCTTAGAGTTATAAATTAAAGAGTCGAATAAATACCTGATCCAACAGGGAATGAAACCCTTGTAAAGGGCCAGAAAGCCCTCCCCCTTCACCGACTGAACTAAACAATCGATGGAAGACTTGTAAAGAAGTCCTCTCCCGAAAGTATCGGTCGGTTGATTCATGACTCGAGTTTTAATGACATCAGCGGGTGTTCCCAAAAGAGCTGCGACCAGACCTGAGCAAACACTGAAAGTCTTCTTTTAAAGTGTTTAAAGAGTTTAAAATCGAATGCATACCTGGACAGGGCGTGAGTGAAGTAGTCGTCCTTTAGTTTCGTGTGCTTTAAAATTAAATGCTTTGCGGTATCATAAGTGGTCAGATCTCCCAAATTGACAAATGCGGCCCTTTGGACATTGGGAGCCCATCCCTTCCAAAGACCTTTAATTCCTCCTTCTTTAAAAATTTTAGTGAAGGCATGTTTTGTATTATGTACTCTGGGCTCCAATCCTTGCAAACGACGTTTGCCTTCCATTTGAATTTGTACTTTGACCAGATCTGCAGGACTGGCCAGAAATTGTGCTGTCATACCAGCAACCATTCCGCCCATTATTGCCTTCCACACAGGTATAGTTCCGTCTGAATTCTTGCCTAACATTTCTTCTCTGATATATTCATATAAAGTCATCCGAACCCCAGAATAGACTAAAAACGACAAAATCATTAAAACATTAGATTAATGTTCCAACTCCAAGAGTTAACATGGAAAATGTTCTTTTTTATTTAGCTGTCATTAACTCTGTTCTAACTTTGGAGCTGTCAATCAGTTTAGAAAACGAATATAAAAATAACAATTCATACCTAAATGTCGATATATGGCCGGTGAGAGGCCCTGCCATAGACGGAAAAAACCTTCTTCTTTGACTGCAGAATAAATTGAATTAAAGCCCAATTTAACATTTTTCAAAAAAAAAAAGATTATTTGATGAACATGCTAAGCTTAGACAAATTGCTAGAAAACAATATCTATTTTAAACTGATCTTATAATAGATTAGAAATATTTTGCCTTAATTTCAATTTATTGGTTATATTGAAGTGATTGAAATATGAGTACTCGGAGTAACCGTAAGCTATCGAACAGTCTTTTAGAGTAATGAAAATATTAAATATTTATGGCTATACACTGAAACGTGAGGCTGTGCCAGAAGTAGAACACTTCTAACAGTCAATTACACTTTTGGTTACTTTCAAAGTCATAAGTCTTGTGAACCGTATAATTCTTACCGATTCCGACAGCAGTGGCGGCCATTCCTCTGTG
Organism: Euzetes globulus; assembly: GCA_034695525.1. Classification (NCBI taxonomy): domain Eukaryota; kingdom Metazoa; phylum Arthropoda; class Arachnida; order Sarcoptiformes; family Euzetidae; genus Euzetes; species Euzetes globulus. Next base: position 14,062 of record JAQIWP010000424.1, read on the forward strand.
CGCCAACACATTCTGTCCCTTAATATTATGAGTATATTGGGTGAGCGCTTTCTCGCCCTGTATTTGCAAACGGCCTTTGATTCCAAAGTTTTGATTAATTTTTAAAAGTATTCAAGTAATGAATAAATTTTAATAAATTAGTTTAATTAGACTTTTGGTTAATCTATTAATAAAATTGATTTTCTTTCAAACATATTAAACAAGTACTCAAAAAAGGCTATAAAGCAGTTTATTTAGATCAGGGGTGTTCAAGCTCAGCCCGTTTATAGGCAATGTTTAGGCCCCAGGGAGGAAAGAAGAAATTGTTTAATATTTGTTTAAAACTGGTTTTAGTGTCAAAACCATTGATGTGAGGGGAGTATAGCAAGGGAGTATAGCAAGGGAGTATAGCAAGGGAGTATAGCAAGGGGTTTAGCCCAAAATCCCTCTAAATTTGTGACTGGACCGACTCTCCTAGATTGGCTCGATTGACCCCTTCCCTTTTTAGGTATCACTATGGGAAAAAGCCCAAATTTTCCTTTTTAAATAATAAAATGAATTGAATTTTTCTCGTTTGTTCAAGATTGTGGATTTTAATCGATCACTTTTGATTTTATTGATGACTAGTTTGAGAAACGGAGGTCTTTCCTGTTATTCCTTTTGATATTTTTCTTAATTTATTTATAGAAGAATTAATTGTTCTTTTCTTAAATAACTTCCTTAATTTAAAAAGGTAATGGATCGGAACTTATGTGTAACCTATAAATTAGCTTGGTCATTTCTACTTATGAAAAATAAACCAGTAAACTAAATTCTGCTAGATAAATAATTAACAAGGAAAGTGCCATGCTCAATGTACTAATGGTCAACATTAGGCAAACCTGTTAACTGGAAATTGATTATTAATTGTGGGATCGACCCAATTATGGACTGGGTTTATGAGAACAAACTAATTGTAACACTTATTGAAGGGATTGACATCCGATCGCTCACTACTTAAACAAGTTTTCTATTGCTCTGAAGGGCATTGAATTTATATTCAAAGGCAATCGTTTAAAGAATCAAAAATCAATTTTAGTAGAGATGAGGTTAAAATCTAAGACATTCTATATTTGGTATACCTTTGATTAGATCCAAAGGATATGTGACTAAAACAATAATCAGACAATAAGTGAATGTTTGCGATAAACTGAATAATAGATTGAATACTTGTCTCAGCACAAGAAGCGGCTAAAAAGGATAGCGTGTATTTGAAAATGAATGTCTCGTTATGTACTTTTTGTCCGATTTTATCTTCTATTGGATCCGATTTCGATTCCAAGATTATTGTCTCACTTTTAGGTTTCGGTGAAAATGGTTTAAAACTTTCGCCCAAAACCATTGTCTCTATTGGTCTGAAGAGACATAATATTGTCATTCAATTGATTAAGTATTCAAATATTGATTTTTTACCAATTAATGGATTTTTGTGAATTCGGTTCTTTAAACAATTAGGAGTTATTTATTAAAATAAAAGATTGAGCAAGGCCACTATTCGCCAATCAGATCAACTGTTTATTAATTACTATTAAACCAACAAAATATAGTTGAGATGAGAATCGGTTTAGGCTTTCAATGTTTCGATAATAAAATATCAATTGAAATGAAAATGGATTTCGAATCGATTGGTTGGAAAATATATTTAATTACTGACTATTGGAAAGTGTGTTCATTATATCAGATAACAACACATTATCTCTTATTAGAGACTGTTTTGAATTTAAGCTCGAATTCAGACTCAGTTCAAAACATCTTCGAATCACAGTTTCCTTTCCATTCAAATCAAAAATTACGTTCAATGACTGCTTTTTAGCCATTTGTGGGCAATGACCACCCTGCTCAATTACACAACCACCACACTAGCTCAATCTAGTCAATTATAAAATCAGGTAAATATTTTGATTATACGGTTGCGGTTTAAAATAAAACTCAATTGAAAGATGATATGATTTTATTGCGAGTTCACTAAATTATTTGTTTCTACACTTTTAAGATAAAAACTGAATAATTTGTTTGAACTTTTAGGAAAAGTGACTATTTTGAGTAAACTAAATGATCAAGTCACTTGATTCGAATCTATCAGTCAGAATGATGAATATGTAATCAAGTTTTCCAATTAAATGAGATAAGGAAAAGCCAATTAAACTGTTATTGACATTCAAATTAATTAAATGGAAACAAATTAAAGAGAAGTGATATCTTTGAATCGATAGATAATCTAAATATGTAATTGGAGTAAATAATTCGAATTTGAAACAAGTTCAATCTGTGTCAAATTGTCATTGACTACAAAGTGAATGAACAGAGTGTATAAAATGAAGGACTTGTGACACAGATGTCACTACTCGGGCGCCCATCGGTTCTGTCTGTTTGAAATGAGACGGATATTCAAAGATAACGTGAAAACTAGCATTGATTTAGAGTTCCCTTCGAAGTCACAGATGATTGAATAGAATGGGAAGAATTGGTGTAGTCTTCGATCATTAGTTGATGTGATGTTTGAGAGCCGAGGCTTCTCTGGTAGGAGAGTCGACTCCGCCCTAAAAATAGTATTTTCTGCACGGATTTCCTAACAACTTATTAGACTAGAGTTGAAAAATCACTTTTCAAGGAAAGCAATGAAAGTATTGTATTTTTAAAACATTTATTTTAACCAAATTAGTCACTCATTTAATTCATATAATGTGACCCTTTCTGACCACAATATGTCACTAAATTGATAGCAATTGAATCATACAAACAGTCGATTAATACAATTAGTGTTGGATTTTGTATGCATTCGGATATTATTATTCAATTTTAAACTCAAAGAAAAGATCACTTGTTTTGTGAGTATTTGTTTTTTGGCGTTCAATCGCTTTTCACACCCAATCCCACCACAAATCTGGGTTTTTATCCCATTTCTATTCAAAAGATATCGGTTTTTAAGTTGAAATGTCTTTCAATATTATCTTTGAAACGATTAACAAATGATTTATTTAAACATTGATCTGAATTTCGTTTTAATATTGTGTGTCATTTACCTAAAGCTGTGTTCAAACAAAACGATAAACAAATTGTTATCGCATTGAAAATCGATATCAAAGAGTATGGAAGCGATTGCCAAACATGACTTCAATGCCACCGCCGATGACGAACTTAGCTTCAGAAGAGGCGAAGTTCTTAAGGTCTGACCACTTGTTAGATGTAATCATTCAATATGTTATCTGATGACTGGTTTGTCTTTCAGGTGTTGAATATGGAAGACGACACCAATTGGTTCAGAGCAGAGCTCGACGGCAGGGAAGGACTCATTCCAAGCAATTATATAGAAATGAAAAAACACGAGTATTTGCTTCGATTGTCTTAAGTGGTGATAAACTAATTGTTTGGTTATTTCAGTTGGTATTACGGGCGCATAACCCGCGCCGACGCCGAAAAGCTATTAATGAACAAACACGAGGGGGCTTTCCTTATCCGCGTCAGTGAGAGCTCTCCCGGAGACTTCTCTCTGTCCGTCAAGTAAGTAATCATCACTTGTTGTCAAAAGGATGGTCTCAAATGACTTCTTTTCAGATGCGGTGATGGCGTCCAACACTTCAAAGTGCTTCGCGACACAATCGGAAAGTTCTTCTTATGGGTCGTTAAATTCAATTCACTTAACGAATTGGTAGAATATCACAGATCCGCGTCTGTCAGTCGTTCCCAAGACATTAAGCTCAAAGACATGCATCCCGAAGAAGTAAGTGACGGCTAAACACACTTTCGCTCTGACTTTCTCCGCTTTACTCAAAGGCTTTGAATTAAGCATTGGTTAGGAAAGGGTTCAGAGCTTTCATACATTTGGCTGACATTCCGATAACGGCTATAATTAACTAATTTGTTTGTCTGCATTTTCATTAAGGCCAACATTTTACTCACTAGTCATAGAAATAGTCATTTATTTTACTAAAAATATTTTTGTTTCGAAAAAAAATCATTGAATTATTAATTACTGAAAAACTATTTCTTTTAAGTTTCAATAATTTATTAACTGTTTATTAATTGACTGTTTTCTTGACTTAACTCTAAATGTCTTTCAATAAACGCTGATTTTGTTGCAATTCTACTAAACTTCACTTCATATTTGATTCCTTGCTTACTATCTCTCAAATGATTTATCGATGATTTGATTTGTATTTAGTATTTGTGTTTGATTTTTGAATAGTTTTTGGTTCAGGCGATGTATGATTTCCAACCACAAGAACCTGGAGAACTAGAGTTCAGGCGCGGAGATATTATTACAGTAATTGATCGCTCGGACCAGAACTGGTGGGAGGGAGAGATCGGCTCAAGAAGAGGATATTTTCCAGCGACTTATGCTCTGCCATATCACGCATGAAATGGCATTTATTGATATTTTGTTGAATTATATAAATATTACAACATTTCTAATGACTACTAATAAGTGAAGACAATTTGTGTTGAATTCACGCAATGATTATTTGACACAAAAATCAAATTCATCTCAAAGTTTGCCTCATTTTGAACACAAACAGAAATAAACATAATTTCTGTTTGTGTTCTCTCTTATACTTTCTTCTAATGATTGCAAAAAAAAACAAACTATTCAGCAAATTATGTAAAACATGTAAATTGAAGTTTTCTGTCAAAAAACGAAAGCATTTTTATAGCAAACAAATTATATTTTATTCTTTAGTTCTTATTTTAATAGCTTTGAAATTAAATTTAATTTCAATTCTCTTCTATTTTATTAAAATTTTGTAGATATTAATGGAAATTACGTTAATCTTTACATTTCCTGATATTTCCTTTTTTGCAAAATTCATAATAAAGTTCACGTTTCAGATATGTTTCCAATCGCTTTAAATGGCATTAAATGGCATTTTTGACTTTCGCTATAAACACATTTTGAACAAATCGTCAAATTTGGATAAATCATAATATCTTTCAAATATAAGTAATATATTTGACATTCGAGACTCAAATTCATTGTTCTGAGCGGTAAAGATCTGCGGCACTCATTCTACAGATGATTACAACTATTTTTTTGTAGTAATAAATATATATTTCTCTACAATCATCTGAAAGCAAAATTCAATCTCAATATTGGAAGATTTTAATGATCTAGATACCATACTAAAACTATTTTTTCACAGTCCTGGTTAAAAGAAACAGTAAATGGTTCTATATCATTTTGTCGAAAACAGTTTTTACATAATATTTAATGGAAAGCTTTTGATTTAAATAATTATGTTGTTGTTTGTCTGAACAGTAAATAAATAGAAGCCTGACTTGTAGTTGCAATTTATTAGAAATAATTTCTGAATTTATCTAGTTAGATATCTAGTCGATTCTGGCCTTTTTTGATGCAATTATTTGGGTGAAGGATAAAGAAGTTTAATCAAATTTCTAATTTTATCTTCGACTGACGTTAATATGTTTTATGTTGTCTGACCCAAAAAGAAGGGGTCTTACATCTCAACTAAATGATCTGAATGAAAAAACGGTCCAATCATATCCATCCTTAGCCTAGCTAAACACATAAATTATTTTAATTGTCTCAGAAGATATAGTCTCATATAATGTTTACAACTAATGTCTAGCTGATAATCTTATCTAGTTTCTTAATCAACGAGAAATCATTTTTCAAGTATCTAATGGAGAAAATGAACAGCTAAATCTTTATCTGTGGATGATCAAGTCCATTTCTTTCCAATTTAATTTTTTACCAACAGATCCGACAGAAATATATTTTGTCTTAAAAACTATTAATGTATGAACGTTAATGTACCAATTTTAATAACACATGTTAATGAAATATAACAATGCTGAACTACCTTATTCCCTGGCAAATAAGCCTATGGGTCTAAAGGGAAAATCCAAATGAGGGGTTTATCGACGATTTATAGCTCCATTGCAACGAACATCTAAAAGATATGATAAGCCTATATCATCAATTCAAACATTTTTATTTAATATTATTTCGCACAAAAATAAACATTAAATAATCCATCAAAAATCTTTAATATTGAAATTCGTATTAAAAACCTGTTTTTGTGATTTTTTGCATTCACTTTTATGATTTCACTAAAATGTCTGAAATAATTGAAGTGCGGGACAATTCAGACACTGAAGTCGAGAGCAAGGATCAATTAGATGAAAAAGAAATAAAAAACATTTAGTGAAGATACTGTATTAGAATACATTGAAAATGGTGTACATATTTTATCATTTGAAAAGGTATAATAAACATTTTTAATTAAAAATTTAAGTTATTCCATTTATTTAAACCGAGAACTCCTTTAGAGGAGGGCCTGGTTCCATAACTGGCACGGATTAACTTACTAGCTCAAATGGCTTATGGTCCTGAGTTAGAAGCCAACTGCTAATTTGACAAAAAGGATTCATAAACCCATGGGCTAATTTGCCAGGGAAGCGGTAGGTACCAATTTGACAGTGCCTTTCGATTCTAGTCCATTTTTGAGCTAAATGAAAATTGGTATTCATTATAAAAATCATAATAGATTTGGAGTTATAACTTGTAAATATGATGGCCAAATAAGACAAAATTGAAGTGAAATGAATTGAATGGTACACATAAAAAAGTTTCCATAATAATCGGAAACAAAATGACTGAGATATTGTGATTTTGAAGAATTATTCTGAGAATAAAAATTGTTTGATCTGAGAGAAAAATATTAAGTTTAAGTTTGATATACTTATTATTATTTCATATATTGTATAGATTTGAATTTGAAAAATCTTTTGAGCTTCAATTTAAATCGCATTTGAGTTTTTCATTTACCAAAGGGGTTGGCACTCAAAAGACTCTATACATATTGATTCATATCAGATGAGAGAGAATATTAAAAAATACCTTGGCTACCAGAATGAATATTATTCTATAACTTATGGCAAAACTTATATAAAAATAATCGATTATGAGATGAGTTGCTCTTACTTTGAGTGATAACACAAACAGACCTAATATCGAGTCTCGAATCGAATCTTCTGCTGAAAGTGTTTCGGTTCTTATCATAGAATCAAATGATGAGAAAAAGCGTTAATATATTTGTCCGATTGATTCTCTGGAGTCTCTCTCCAAATATTGATAGTCTTTCCACTTATACCATAAGTATTTATAGGCGTTAATTCGTTTTGTTCTGAGACTCAAACCATTTAGTCTCCGCTAATGAAAAAAATCAGTCCATTTCTAGGAATTTGAATCGAGTTTATTATTTTTACGACAGTCCTGAAGATGGAAGTGAAGAGTCATCAAAATTTGTTGAATATATGGTAAAAGTATTTTCAATTTTATGTCTCATCTCTTATTCTTAGTTTAATTAATCAGATTAAAGCCGATTAGAGCTGAGTTACCTCAATGTTGATTAGTGTCAGTGCAAACTCTAATTGACATATTCTGAACGACTTCTAATTTATTCACTTTTTATTTCTCGTTCGCAAAAACTGCTTAAATCGCCTGATTCTGTATCAGAAGGTTCTGTATTCTGTGCTCTGAAATCGACTGTAAGAGAAAGCAGTCTTTTAGTTCTGCGCACTTTTGCTTTCAAATGAAATCTATTTGAGCGAAATATTATTATCGCTATAGAGTATGAGTGCCAAGAGTACAGTCAGTACCAGTCGGCCAAAGGCATCGACTGTTCTGAGCCTCCGAAGAAGTGTCAGCAAAACAGTTCATTTAAGTTATGAAAGTTTTACTGTGAATAAGACATCTTTTATCGCATAAAAAACAAAATTATGTTTATTTTTCAAACTAATTAAGTGAAAGATTTATACGTTTTCGACAAAACTTTCATAATTATGTGATTTCCAAAAGTATTTAATTCTAAAAGAATATTGTTTAACAAAATTATTGGTCAATTAATGTGTAAATAAATTAGTGGCAATCAATTGTTCAATAGTTGACTTTAATAGTAATTTTGTTTTATTCAAATATAATATATGATTAGTAAAAGTCGATCAAATACTAACAGTTTTACAATTAATTTAACGGAAAAAACCGATGGCTTTGAATCATTTTCAAAATTCGAGTGCTTTGTTGTCGATGTCATCGAATCTAAGCTTAGACAATATAAGGGGTATTTTAATACAATATTCCAGTGATTAAAAAGTCAACATCAGGTCATGTTTGGGCCGAAAACACGCTACCATTACGATGAGACTGACATTGAAATGGGCTGTATCTCCAAGCTTAGTGATACTGCCATCGATAAAATTGGAGGTTGGTTATTCTATTATATTATATTCTACATCATTGATTATAATTTATTTAATATGAATATATATATATTTCATCTATATACACATCTATATATGTTCTAAAAACAGGAAGTTTGTCTATTAATTCAATAGAAGACTTTTTCGGGATAAAATGTTCATGGTTGGATTATTAGATTATATATTTTTATGATTTGTAAAAATAGTATTTAGTTTGAAACTCAATTTTATTTATTTTTCTATTATTAATGGCTTCAAAGAAAAGAAAATTGATTTCGAATTATTAAGAGTTTAATATCTGATGATATTTTACATGTTTTTGGAAAACATGTTATGTTAGAAAGATTTCGGCTTTAATTATCGATTGAATGCTTTTTGATTGCAATATCGAAAGAAAATTCAAAGGAAATTGTAATTAAAATTCCAATTTTCATAAATAAACAAATCTAAAGATAGAGACCTAATGTTTGGAGAAAACATTTGACGCAAAATCAACCCAAAAGGCAAATTCATGTGAATTGTGTTTCGAATTCTTGGAAAACCACATTATTTTTACGCAAATCCTAACGAATTAATTCTCAATTCTTCAATTGGTTACCATTTTTATCATTCTATTTCTTTACCAAATAATTACCTGAAAATCCAATTCATTGAATTGTTTTGAGTCAATGCGTTACTAATTCTTTAGATTTGAATTTTTTTCAATAGAATTTCTCTGACTATACTCGACTCAAACGATAGAAAAGGTAAACGGCTTTAATGCTTCCAGAGTTGCTCAAGTAGGCTCCTTTAAGCTTGGTTTTTATGGATTGCGATGAGCTCCTTCAATATCCTTGCTTTATATTTTGCAGTTCTATAAGGGTTTGTTTCGATTCGTCAGAATGAAAATCCAGAAAATCCAGGCCTTATATGCTGTTCATTGAAAAACGCTTCAAATATGATTCTATCGAATACTAGAACTTTCAAATCCGTTTGGAATCACAGGATTCAGTTGATTAAAGTCATATGGATTTCAGTTCAATATCACACTGACATTGGGTCACATGTGTTCACAGCTTTTAAAAGTCTACTATCATTTCTAAAAATTCTCAAAAGCTTGCTAACTTATTTGAAGTGTGTTTAATCGTAGTAAATCTATTGATAGAGCATTCTGTCATTTTGGCTTAGAATCTATTCTAAAATAAATTGAAAAAAAGAATCAATGAGACAGTTTCTAAACATAAATATAAAATTAATATACTTTGCTAGATCATAGCTTTAATGAGATGGCCAGGTTCTTTGACTTTAGGAGCTTGGAGGGTTTCCTTAACATTTGGTTAAATGTCGACAAAAAAAGTGGTTTTCAAAAACAATTTTTCTGCTATTTTGGCCTGACTTCTTTCATCATTCATGTTTCAATTATCTCTGTTTGATTAGTCTTGGTCATTACTAAATTTTCTAGATGTTATAAATTATAACTTAGAATAAATAGTTTGGGATTTGTCTAATCAAAGTTAATGGAATTTGGTACTGATTTCTCTGAACTTATTTATTAATTGTTAGTATAAGACAATTCCATTTTAACCATGTTTTGTGGAATAGAAAATAGTTGTTCTTTAGTAATTAAATAGCATTAAAGTGGATTAATAAACTCTTACAAGTAACAAAATACTCCATCAAATTTAAAAAATTTACATTAAAAATACGAAATTTAATCATTTATTCCACAGACTCTATGGAATAGATTCTATGCAACAAAATGATAAGTTTACTTGAAAGTATAAACTCAGCTCCTGAGTCATACCTAGATAAAGTTTGAAATCACTTTTATCTGTACTAAAATTCTAAGAATGCATTTATAACGTATTACCTCAAAATAAAGATATGGTGACCGAATTTCAGATTTTTGGTCTTCTGTTTGCACCAAACTCTTGAATATAAACGCTTTGGATTTTGAGACAATAATTATTTCTTTTTGGTAGAAAGTGATTGAACCAAAACTGTTGTTATTCTGGTTTTTGTCAAAAGCTAAACATCAAACACGTCTAGAGATTAAGATTAAGGATCAATGTACAGGGATTCAAATTGATAAGCGTTTTATATGATAGGTTCCAAATTCTGTATCTTGATATTAGGTATTCTGGGATTTGGGTTTAATGGGAAATGTGTAAGCCAAAATTTTATAACAAATCATACAAGTTTGTACTTTTTTCCAAAAATTATATTTGTTAAACCGGTATGCCGATGGACGGGGTAATACGGAGTATACCCGCAGTATAATCACTGAATTATTAATCAGCCTTTAAACCGACAAGGCCATATTTTGGGCCTAATACAATTGAAATAATTTTTTATGATTGAATCACAATAGACCTCAAATCTAATATAATAAATTTAATTATATCAGCCGGATAAATATATATAGTCAAAGGCTCTTTATAAATGTCTCAGCATTTGACATGGGAGTCTTCTTGAATCTTGGTGATAAGGGCGTTTTAAGGGCAGGTATTTCCGAATTCAATTTATATTCAAAGGATAGAAAATTAATTTTATTTAAGATTTAAATGAAATGCTTTTTCTTTGATTATAGAGTCGATGACATATACGTGTGATTCAAATGAGGAAACACAAGAAGTCGAGCAGAAAGAGAAGACTATGCCTAAGGAAAGTAGGCTTTACTACAAGCGTTCGTCAATTGTTAGTACAGATGAAAATAGTTCGTTGAGTCAGTTTGAGAGACATATTAGAATACCGGCGAACAGTGATCGAAGTCATCGAAATTCTCAAACAAATAGCGAAGAAGAGCTGCCATACTCTGCATATATGCCTGTCTCCATGTATTGCTTGTACCAGACGTCTGCACCCAGAAGTTGGTGTTTAAAAATGATTTCAAATCCATATCCTTTTCATATACCTAATGTACGAACCATCTGATGGTATGTCTTATGATTTCAATTATTTTCATCATTTTCTTGAATTAAGAAAAGAAATAACAAAAATAAGGAAAAGTCTACAAAAAAAATTTAGTCATAGAATTGAAAAATATTGTGGAAAAAGCGGATAAATAATTTAAATGATGATATATATAAGAACCTGCGCTATATTTTGCTATTATTTGTATTCATAGCGGCATAAAAAAAGATATGAATATATGGTATATAATAATAATGCATTCAATACTGAATTTTGCCAAAAGAGATGCCATTAGGAAAGCATTTCTATTTATCCGATGGCTATTAGTTCATCAATTGATGAGTTATTAAAAAGCATCTGTGCCTCGACTCTGACTTATGTATAGCCAGACTTAAAAGTTTCTCAAATCTACAGATGGTTAACACTAGTGATCAAAAAGTTGACAAAAGCCTGTGTCATGTCTTGCCCGATCAGATAAGCGAAGTTCAATAAGTTTTCACTTTGTGTGCCATCAGTTTTATCCTTTTAAAGCAAATATCTCTCTTTAAGGCCCGTCTTTCTGCTCAGCCCTCAATGGCAGCTGAAACTTATTATTGAAAATCTTTCGGTTTTCTCTTAATAACTGACATAAACTTCATTCTAATTTTTCTCTCATTATATTTAGTCGATGTCTGTTATGAAATCTCGAAAAATTGCTTTTCTCTCTTCAGTTTTCACTTCTCTTGTTTTGAATTCCTATTCAATGATGCGATTAATTTGCAGGAATAGCTTTTGGATCTCTCTCTCTCTTTCCCTCTCTCCCCCTCTCTCTCTCTCCCTCTCTCTCTCTCCCTCCCTCCCTCTCTCGCATCCTGACGCAACCTACCTGTGCTACTAATTGAATACTGTGTTGATATCGAACGGATATAATTTAAACTAAATATTTAAGACTAATAGTTAATTGGATAGCCTTTCATTGTAAACACTAATTATATGTTCTTTTAATTCATAAAAAAAATTGAAAGAATAGTCGATTCACATGACATTGAAAACTTAGTCGACATTCCTTTGGATGACTTTCGTTGGAAGAGGTGAAATTCACTATTTCCAACCAAAGGCACCGACGGTGCATTCATTACCGCGAGAGAGAGAGAGAGAGAGAGAGAGAGAGAGAGAG